>VZTO01027881.1:0-20989 GCA_013400615.1 Syrrhaptes paradoxus
CTCTTCCTACAAATTCTTGGCTTTCTTTTCATTAGTCACAAAAATTCATAATCTTCATACCTGCTATGTACTGAGAGTGTTTTGTAGTCTGTGGAATATGAAGTCAAAGCTCTGGGGACACTACAGGGCTCAACATCTGTTACCTTGTGGCCAGAACACTTCAAAGAGTAGAGCAGATGACCCAGGTGGTTCCCTATGATTTTGCCCCTCCAAGGGTTCAATATGAGTACAGGGCAAAATGAGCCATCGTGGGCTTTAAGTCACCTTGTGCATCCCTTCACCCACAGTGAAGTGAGGGACTCAAGGATAGCCACCAACTCCCATTTCTGAGCAGCACCTAGCACCCCACTTCTCATTTAGTTAGGTGCTGGTGGCCAGCTGAGGATTTTAGCAGCAATTTGTGAAGGCGGGAGGTTTGCACCCCAGAACTTACCCTGCTGTCGGGCTTATTCATACTGGGACCTCTGCGGGACAGTAGCCATCCTACCACGTGTCTGCACAGCACACAATACAGCAGGTCACAGCCCCAGCCAGAGCAGCCAGGCGGTACAGCTATGGATAAATAAATGGTTATTTCAGTACCTGAAACTGCTGGGGTGATTTATATCATTATCCTTTATCAAGTGCTTATTAAATGCCACAGCCTTTTAATATAATGTCTTCTGCTCTTGTGTCAAGTTTTGGAATGTTTTAGGGCACTGAGATTCATTATAGATATGGCTACAGTGACATTTGGTTTAATTAATTTCTCTATTATGTCGCAGCTTGAATGAGAAGCAATCAGATATTAGAAAAAAAATGAGAGCACTGTGCTTATTTCACACTTTGGAAGAATCTTCAGTTTGCTTATGAAACTACATTGGAAGTAAATCTATAAACATAAAGTAGTTCTCCACTCCTGACTGGGGTTGTTGGGTTTTATTTTTTTTGGTTTTTTGGGGTTTTTTTTAATTTTCCTTATGGCAGAAGGTATTGTTGATAAAGTCAGAATGCTGCTAGTGGTAGAGCCTCCTTGTTCTCATTTTTGAACTGCACTAAGTACAGTGGGATTCCTGTCTTAAGATGGGGCAAAACAAATATTGCTTAATAATTATTAAAGTGAAATATTTGGCTCAGCTTCTCAGATGACTGACTTAACATGCTTCCAACAAATCATTGGGACTTGCCTCATTTGGACACCGCTATTACTCTGAATTTTCTGCACCCATGCAGAATTGCTCCAGGCTAATGACCTGCCCAAGCTAGGCAAGTCCTAATTGCCACAGTGACACAGATATAGCTGGGATTAGGGGCTGCAGAGGCTGTTAATAAAAACAAGGTTGTAGAAGAAGGTTTCTCATTGTGGTTGTTCCTCCATCCTGACAGTGATAAGCCATCAAAAGCAATTGGTGAAAAGCACAACCTCATCTGCATTCAACATATCCATTGCAGTGAAGAAAAGTTTTACCATACTACTGTCTTGCAAAATCATGCCAAGAAAATTGTAGGGAAACCCTGAGCTGGCACCCCAGCCCTTCTCCCCATCCAGACTAGGCAGAAACCAGACAGAAGTGCCTCCGGAGATGTTAAAAGGCAAACTGCAGCCCCTTATCCATCTGAGCCAGCTGTTAGTTGGCATCTAGAGTGCTGAGGCATTATCCCAAAATGCAGCTAATCTACAACAAAACTGTGCATTTTGCAAGATGCAGTGGCAGTCATTATTTTCTTTTAGGACAGGCTCTGAGCTCATTTTTTATGCAACAGGCAAGAATGTGGAGTATTTGCCTAGGAAACCATAGAATCATAGAATCATTAAGGCTGGAAAAGACCTCAAGGATCACCACGTCCAACTGTGAACCTCTGTATTGCAATCACTGAAACACACAACTTCCAGGGGGTACTTAGATGCTGGTCCCAGCATCTGTTTTATGTTTTACCCAGTGACTGTTTAATACAGCAGTCAAAACACTAGTATCTCCCTTTCCTTGCAATAGGCTGGCTTATTCCAGCTCCACGGTGATTTATTTGACAGCAAAAATCAGCAGGTAGACTCAAGTAGAAAAGTTTTAAGTCATAGTGATAAACGACAAATATCGCTTGGATGGGAAGTAATTAAGATTGTGATGATACGTTCAGCTCAGGGGGTGAGGAAAACAGAAAGAACACTTAGTATTTGCAGTCAATAAGCACTGCAGTATTTTGTCAATTAAAATCCTACAGCGAAGGGAAAGCACAAAGGGCTTGCAAGATGATGACTCATTTCTTGCTCAGAAGAATGTTACAGGTTTACACAACTAGATTTCTTCTCACCTGAGCCCCATGTAATACATCACATTTGACATATAATGAGTTAAAATATCCTGGGAAATAAATAATCCCAATCTCTTTCAAAACCCACCTCTACCTGGACAACCATTTCACTTGCTACTTTTGAACTACAAATGGATGATAATGATGGAAATTCTTAGGTTGTACATGGTTAGGTTTGTGTATGGTTCAGACCATGCTGCTGACGTTACGTAAGTATCATATTAGGATGAAAAAAAAAAAAGAAGAAAAAAAAGGAAGAAAAAATATAAGGAAAAAAAGAAGGAAAAAAAGGAAGGAAAAAAATAAGGGAAAAAAACATTCTCGCAGCATGAAAGTTCTGCAGCAGATAAAGGATGAATATACACCGTGTGGGGTTCTTTTTACACCAAGGAGTGAGCAACACAAGACTTAGTTTGACCAAAGCATGATGCCTAGCTTGATTTCAGATGCTTTGATTATTGTAACTCCTTTTTTACACTGGAAAAATTTCACTGCCTTAAAACTGTCTGTCGTGAGTCTGCTAATATTTTTGAAGACTCCTAAGAAGAAGGATTGACTTCATGCTTTATTTCCCCCCTGCCTAGGAAGAAATTCATATGGAGCTCCCAAGCAGTAATGCAGAAGTAGGAAAGATAAGTGCAGTAACTGATCATCACTGAAACCCAAAAGACCAAATACAATTTAAGTACTCTACTATTTGTTAGTATAAACATCCATAGCGAATGTAAAAATAGAGTTTTAGCCTACCGAGGTTCTGCAGCAGTTAAGCAAAATGCGCATAACATTTTGCACTGTGCTTCTTTGCAACACACAGTTTTAGGGAATTAACCAACTGTCCTCTGTTTATTTTAAAGCAAGATAGAAGAAACTAATATTCTGGTTTTGTCTGCAGCTTTCAAAAGTACAGAGAAAAAAAAACAGCAAAAGAAATCATAAAATACATTGTAATCAACAGATAATCCAAAAAGCTGCCTTAAACAGAGTTTTAAGACTCTATGGCAATCTAAAGGTTATATAAACTTCAACTAAGCCTCTTAGTACAGGTATTTAAGCATTATGGAAATACGATTTTTAACTTGGTGTGGTACAAAAAGGCCTTTATTCTAGCAAGTATATGAGTTCAATTTGAATGTTAAACAGAGATTGTTGGCTATTAAAGCCACCATAAAGTACAGATACAGAGATAGCTACCGTGAGTCACCCAAACTGAAGACTTTGGGCAAAGATTTCTTTCAAAATACCCGTGCTTCTATGAAAAAAAATAATTAAAAGTAGATTAGTATGTTCCTAGAATAAAAATGTATTATCTACTAAAATAGCTAACAGCAAAGTACTATATTCAGATAATATAGAGCGCCAGAGAGGGAAGGATGTGACTAATTCTTCTCTGACCTACAAGGTTTAATCTTTCCTTATTTCAAAAAAAAAAAAAAAGTTAATAGACTAACGTCTCTGCTATACAACATATCATGAAGATTTTGTGAATAATTTGGTTTAAATAACCATCCACCAATGTACTGGAAGCAGACACGTCTCTTTCCAAATTCAGAGGCAAGAGCACAGGGTAACCTGTTAGCAACCAGCTGGTCAGGAAGACTAAACGTTAATCATTTAAGATATTAATTAGCAGAACAACAGTTTGTTCATTTGTTTCTTATTGGTGATCGGTTCTTCAGAGGCGTTCTTAGACCTCACAGTGCAACCGTTACATGTCTTAAAGAGTGTTTTGAAAAAATAAAGGAAGCCAAAACCAATTGTTTTCAAGAGAAAACCAAAGTATTTCAGAAGAAATGAGATAACAGGGTTACTGGTCACTGGACATGTGATTTACTTTGGTCACAGCCTCTGATCAGGAAGAGATTGATATAAATGTGGAGGAGAGGTTTGCTCCCAACATCTACCCACTTTCCAGTCCTAGTAACAGCCAAGGAGCTGAGGACTGACATTGGCCTTGGTGTATCACACATCTTCCCGATGTAATTTTCCTGTTTGATCTTCTTTAGACTTTATTCTCAGAGGGAATCATTGTCTATGACCATTGCCAAAAGAAAGTACTTAAAGTTGCTATCAGTGAAAATGTGTTTATTAACCTTTATGGTCCTTCAAAAAAAGTTTCCAGCTTCTACAGCAATTGAACGGTAGGGAAAATAATAATTTTTAAAAACAGGATCTTTAAATCTGCTCTTGTTTTCTTTCAACTATGAAATGCTCCTGCAAAGGAGATTTGTGTCATTTAAAAGGCCATCTACTTACGTAAAGAATTAGATTTCACTCTTTGCCAGTTTTATGTTGCTAAAAATGCTTTTTTGTCCCTTTCCTGCTCTTTCTGCAGAAATACTGTCTTACACAACGTGGGTAAACAATACATTTAATTGACTTTGTGGTGCCAAGTGGAGCATAGAGTCGGTGTGGGGTAGCGTTCATAGCTACCAAAACAGCTCTCTGGAAAAGACTTTTATTATTTTATGGTACATGTCTTCTCTCAAAATGTCATTTGGCTTTATGAGCGTCCTGGACTGTAACTTTTCAGAGTAATGAATAAAAGACATGAGTCATAGTTATTTTTTTCTTTTTTTTTTTTGAGGGGTTTAATACAGTGGTTTGAAATATGACATGTTTGAGAGAACTTTATGTAATCCAACAGGGACCTGGATAGTAAATCAATGTTAATCAGGTAACACACCCAAGGGAAATTGGAACCATTGTCACATTTGGCACACTTATTTGTTATATTTATGAGCTCATCCAGTTAATTATTATTATAAAACTCCCAGTGTGTCAGTGGGATCCTCTAAGGGTTTTTCTCCTGTCTCCAATGCATCTTAAATTATTTCCATTTCATAGCGAGAGTACAAGAGTCCTGTGGTGCTTCCAGTTCTCAGTCAGGACCTACACAAGATACTACTTCGAGTAAGTATCATGAGACAGGATCGAGCCACAGAAACAAGTTACTATAAAGCAGTTAGGTATTAATTTATCACCTGCTAGTTAGCTTGCAATATCTATTCTCATACATAGTTTATAACCAAAACAAGTGTGCCAAAATTGGGGTCGGTTACCAAGCTCTACAGGACCAGGACAAATTCAGAGTTTTCTTGAGCACTAGAACAAGTGCAAAGGGAGCTAAAGAGCTGCAAAGCTAAACCTTACAAAGCTTATTTTGTGGAAAAAAATCTGCTGGATAAAACAAGATGAAACTGCAAGTTTGGGCACAATCACACCTGTACTCGGGGAAGGTCTAGACCTGGCTCAAGCACCTCTGCAGCACCCTTCAAAAGGCTTCAAAAATGCATCCAAATAAAACCTTTCTACTCACAGTCTGCTTAGATTCCTATAAACATCTAAACAGCTTGAATTATATTACCACCAGTGGATATGTGCTGTTTTGTTGCATGAGGATGCAGCTCCTTCTGAGTACTTACGCTTTTGGCTGAATTTGGAGGATGCACATCAATGAACCAGAACCCTGTTTCCAGTGCAACCAACCAGTTCACACTTTTTTTCTCATATATTCATTGTGCTTAACTGCTCTGCTCTTCTGCTGTAGGAAACAGAAGTCTTGTGTCTTGGGGCAAAACTGAAAATAAAACCCACTAAGTCTTCATACAGACAAAGAAAATGGAAATATTTTATACATTCAAATCCGAGTTCTGCTGGATAACAAAGATTAGGAGTTGAAAAAGCAAAGAAAGCTCAAATAGATAACACAGATGTGGGCTCAATTATAACCATATGGTTAGTGTATTCATCTTTGAAGAGCTTGCTGATGGGTTTTTTTAGAAAACCACTTTAATAAGCAGAAAGCAGAGTAGTCCTGACATGAGTCACAGGTTTGTCTCCAAGCAGTCCAGTGCAGAGATGTTGTGATGGATGCTGGTGAACAGCAGCCCAAACACCCTCCTACCCAAAGAGCTGAAAACAGGTTACATCCAGTTAAGGATCTGCATGAAGTGAAAGATTAGGACATTTACTGAGATGAAAAGGGGCTCATGCGTGTCGCTGCCGCAGCTCTTGCTTCCATGTGCCATCACCTCTACAATTCCTTACTGAGTGAAAGACTTCCAAAACTGCAGATAGCTTTACAGCTGATACAAATTGAAGTGTCTCAAACAAACCAAAATAATCAATTTTCCAAAAGTGTCCAAAACTTTAATTCTTATGACATGCTACTGAATTAATTTCCCGTTCTTCTTATTATATTTTTATTTCCTTCTTCCTAAAAAGAAACAATGGGCTCTCCACAGTCTTCTGTGCAGGAAAAGAGTACATTCTGAGTTTTCACGTGGCTGTTACCATCACCTGGTTTCTAACTCAAATTCCAGGACCTTGTCCTTACTTTAGCCTTTTTTTTTTTTTTTCGGACAAACTAGTTCTCAGTTCTATCTTTCTTCATGCATTAGTAGTGCATCTTGCTTTAATTTACTACTCATTTGATTTTAGTATAGGGGAAGTTGTCTAAAATGGTGTGAAATAAGTTTTGAAAACAGTTGCAGTATTTAGAATGATAATTGGATTGGCCAGAGATGAGTCATAAGTAACAAAATGCAAGGACTAAAAATTTGATGCTATCTTGTTCTATTCCTTTAGGCCAAACTGAGTCAATAATTATGTCTTGCACCTTCTGTTTTTATGGGTTTTTTTGTTATTTCTGTAATATAATGGGATTATGCATCATAATAAAAGGAAAACATAGTTGTTATGAGCTTGCTTTAGAAACATAGCTATTTTTGGTTATGACCTCAGAATTACTATTTTTCAAGTCAAAGTCAATTCACTGCTTGTTTGACATCGTTACATTAATGTCGTGTAAGATTTATGGAAAATAGCAAGTAATAAATATGACCCTTCTGATATCAATCACCCTTCACAAGGGATAATACAAGGAACATGTCTTATTTTTAAAAGGGTAGGAACCAAAATGAGAAGTTTCCAAGACAGACTTAAATATATGCAAGATGAAATCAATGGAGGGAGAAACTCCAGCTCTGTAGGAGGCAAATATAAATATCAGGGATTCAGCTGAAGATCAGGAAAGGTGTATAGAGTGTAAACAGAAGAAAAGAATCATATACACAGGATCTAATTTAAGAACTCTTTTCCAATCCACTATGACCAATTTCCCACCCAGCAGATAGGTAACAGGAGCCTGCCAGGAGCTGGGATTCCTGGAGCAGGACTGAGGGTCACTGTTCCCCATGGTACATGGTGCCCCTAGAGAACCTTCAGAGAAAGGTTGCCCAATCCCTGGAGGGGTTCAAGGCCAGGCTGGATGAGGCTTTGAGCAACCTGGGCTAGAGGAAGGTGTCCCTGTCCATGGCAGGGGACACCTGATGATGGGACACTTGATGATCTTGAAGGTCCTTTCCAACCCAAACCATTCCGTGATTCTATGATTCTGTGAAAGGTGGGGCAGCCCCAAACTTTCCTGAGAAGTCACAAGCCACCTCTCTGCAGTTCTGCCACTTTCACTGACTCAGAGCCCTTGGCACGTTGCATCAGCCAAAAGATGTTTGCTGCATCATGACTCTTTTTAGCAATGCCAGGAGAGCATCTCTTTTCAGTACACAAGGTGATTGCAATCGTTTGTCACATTAATTATAGACACAACCTTTATGATAAAACTCCAGAATGCTGAATGTTTACAGTTACAAGTCTTGGGAGAGTTCAAGATGTACATCATATTCTTCAATAATGCATTTCCACGTCCACAGCTGAGTAATTGTTTAACAAAGTGGCATTTATTTGGTACAGCCAGCTCCGTGCTCCGTAGCTGGACCTTTCATCCACAGCCAGCTCATGTCTGGAGGCTTTCACATGTCTCATACCCTAAAGCCTTCAGCCCTCCCAGGTCTAAGCTCCCGGGAACACCCAGCACAGAGACACTCAGGATGCTGGAGCTGTTAGTTGTCATCCCACAATTCCCTAAACTTGTTAATTTGGGCTCAGCAGCAGCCCGACCATGGCACACGTAGGAATGGGGGCAGCAGCCCTGCTGTTTTTTCCTCCTCCCTGCAGATGCCACTGCCTTTTGGTGTGTTACACGGTAGGCTAGTCAAGCAAGATATATCTACAGCAAATAATTCGAAGAATAAGAAAACTGCATATTCAAACTAACCTGATACTTGATTTTTTTTTCTGTTTTAGCATGTAAGAAAGGGTTATCCCACGTGCACTCTACTCAAGGAAAAAACCTGACATATTGGTGCTATCAAAGATTCATGGCATTTTAAGTACCTTGACAATAAATCTTTTGTGTTTGTAAGGCTACATCTTCAGCAGCATTTAACAATGTGGATCTTCTGTGGATTTACATAATAGATAGAAAGTAAGAATATTTAATGAACTGTCAGGTCTCATTGTAATACCTAGACAGCTCTGGATAGCTGCCTGTTCCACCTCTGTCACTCTTTTCCTACAATACTCTGAGACATGACAGCGTGAAGATGTAATGGAGGGTGACGCCAGGTCAACGCTGAACTATTTCCAGTATGTTCTCATCTTAATCCTTTGCCCTCTGATACATATTTTCATTGTGCAAATTTCATGACCAAATCTTGCAAGATTTAAGCTCTTTTTTTTTTCTGTAACAGACTTCTTTGCTGTGCTGCATACCTCAGAGATATTAATTCAGCACAGATTTCTTCTTTTGCCAGATGAAAGATGAAGCCCAACAGATGCAGCAGTGATTTATTTTCCTTTTTTGAAGAGTGAGATCTTTTCTCTTTTTTTTTAATTCGGATTCTTTTATTTTCTTTTTTTTTTTATTTCACTTTTTTTTTTTTTTTTTTTTACAGCTCAAAAAGTAAACAGAAAGGCATAAATTTCCAGATGATAAAAGTATAACAAAAAACCCCAACTATATTCAAAGTTGTTTTAGTTCCTGCTCTGGAGTTAAAATTTTTCTGTAGTCCAAGCTGATAGTACTCAGGAACTTTGACGCATGACAGCAGAAAATCTGACAATAGATGCACACATTCTACTTCCAATCCAACAAAAATATTAAACTAGAAATAAAGGAAGACGGTCTTAACCTCATGATGGAGGTGTGTGTTTATGGAATTGAGAAATTGGGTTGCAGTTTCAGCTTCAGCCACGATGTGCAGAGGTTTCTATTGCATTTATATCCGCTGCTTGCAGGACACAGGTTCAGTTCCAAGCTGAAGCCATTGCATTATCATGTCCCCTGTGGTGACTCCCTGCCGGAAATGAACCTACATCCTTTTATGCTTCATGAAATTTTTGTACTTCTTGGAGCTTCTTAGACCTCATAATCCTGGAAAGAGAGGTTATTATAGCAAACTACAGTGAAAAGGATAGATTTATGGTGAGACAGTGTTACACCTCCTTTTTTCTACCCTTAGAGACCAATTTTTTCTCAGTATGAGCATTCAGCTCATGAGAACTAACACTGGTATATGAACTGAGGGAGCATTTACCTGGTAAGAATCTGCCAAGAGGGCTAACGGTTTCATTAATGTATAGCCAAATTCCACCCTTTTCCAAACATGTGCACGCACAGGCACACATACATACCCTCTGTCTTCAGGATCAAAGCCCCATTACTCTGGATGCTTTGAAAACACGATGATCAATGAGACTGATTTCATCCATTTGCAACATTTTGCAGAGGTATTGCTTGACAATAGTGAGTTAAACCCTGCACTTCTCAAAATTAATGCACAGCTTCTCCGGCGATGAATAGGCAAAATGATTTTGTGAACACAGTTTAGGAGATTATTTGCGTTGAGCAATTCTGAGCATGTTCGTGTAGTTTGCTACTAATATCAATCACAGTGAAAAGATCAAATATTGAAATGCATGGGAAAGTCTCCACATGGAAAGTATTTTGCAGAATTATAATACTGACAGACAATATGAAAATTATTTGGTTTGAGTCTTCCAGGAGACTACGATAGGCTTCATTTAACCTAACTGAAGAAGTCAAGATTTGAGACTTAGACCTAGACTTTCTTTCTAACCATTGGAAAAGACTTAATCTTGTACTGGTAAATCCTGCCTTGGGAGGAAATGGACTGTGCCCTGGAACTGTCCCTTTCTCTCCACTGTGTAATGACAACTGAAGCTCAGACATGTACATATACATCACAGACACGAAGAATTTGATGAGATGACTCACGCTGCAGAGATCAGGAAGATCAAGTTACTACAGTAACAATCACCTAATTTATTTTTATATACTATATCAATAAATATCTACTACTCCAATTACTATTATTTCTTTTAATTACGTATAAATTTTGTAAGTAATAGAAAATATCTGTGTGGAAACAGACCCTAAGTTTCTTAACTCCTCAAGTTTCTTAACTTTATAACTCCTGGACTTACGGCCCAGGGAAGTTTATTGCTCACTTTTCCCCAGTATTCGGAGATCCCAGATTAATTGCCTTGTGTCAGAGGAATCACAACTTTGGTAAGAGGCCCATGCTGTGTGAGCATCAATCCCCATGAGGACAATTTAAAATAAAGTAATAAAATAGTTTGATTGGCAGCAGAATACGAAGCAAACTAGTCCATATAAAATGTTATATACTGATCTACATGATGTAATTCCAAGTTCAAGAGTCACTAAATATATACAAAATATTTAAGACCCAGGAACATACTATTCAACCTGGCCATGTGCAGTATTATAAACCTTAACTCTCCTCACTTTGCTGAAACAAATTAAAAGAGATTAGAGTAATTGGAAAGACATTTTTTATAACTTGAATGCTGGCACACTGAATGTTATCAAGATAAATGCTCTGTTCAGACTTAGTTCTCTCTGTTCTGTCCACTGATTGCCTCGAGCAGAGAGAAAACACTACGAGAGATCCAAGTGGTAATTGGCAAATTTATCTGGACTGAAAAATTCACTGGAATTCAAAGGAGAAATCAGCCCCCAGCCCTTCCACCCTTACTCTTCTCAGTCCTCCCACGAATATCAAAGTGCAAACGAACACGAATCAATGCTGCCTGCCTGGGTGGGAGCGCTGCAGCAAAGTGCCAAGTTACATTGATTCTCAATGGGGTCAGGGAAAGTTGAGGGAGTTCGATATCTCTTGGCATCAAGACCTTCAAATGAGAAGTAAAGACCTTTATTTCCAGTCAACATCTCTACTCTACCTATTTTCAGACCCATTCTCCTTATTTGCTCAAATAATTGCTACAATTAAGTACACAAATTGGGGAACTGCAGACAAAGAAAAGCCAGTTTCAAGATCCCGGTTGGATTTATACTTACCATTAAGAGTGACTCATCTTATGGATAGAGAAACAATAAGATTAAACAAGCAGACCCATGTAAAGAAAATTTTACAGTTCACCTGGTGGTTGCAAGAAGTAGGGAGGCTGTTAATGCTTGATATTTATTAGGGAAGTTAAGCTTAACCTTGGAAAATAATAATAGAGTTTGTTCCTTCTACTTTGTACCTGAAAGTAATTTAAAAGTTTGGAGTATTTCTGTGGAGGAAAAACAAAGTTGGGAGTGTCAAGAAGAAATAAAACCTTGAACTGCCACAGTCTTGGAAATCTTAGCCTTCAGATCCTTTCGGAGAAGGTTTCTAATAGCAGAGACACCCATTGCCATGATGGTGATTATCCCTGAAAGAAACCCTCCTTCTTTTGGTTTTACAGATGAGAAGCTTAATCATTGTTCTAGACAATGGTTAAGAAGCCATCTCTAAATGTGAACACAAGGACAAGAGTCAACTGTCAGCATTCTTTGAAAATTCTGCTAAATAAATATCAATACTGCTCAAATAACGTTACAGGGGAAAAAAATAAACAAGTCCCTCTGCAAACTTTCACAACCATTGGCACTCTCAGTAGGGGTCAGGAAGGATGTCTTGGACTGATATCTTGGACTGTTGATATCTAGGACTGTAGAGATTCTCCTTAAGAAACATGATGCCTGAGACCACCTGGATGGCCAGTATCCTGCCTTGCTTCCTAGTGGGCGTCAGGAAGAGGGAACCTCAAAAGAAGCAAGACGTCCAAAAGCAAATCTCAGAAATCTCTAGAACCTCATCAAGCAGTGTTTAAGGGCACGCACTGGAGATGTAAGGTGACAAATTCATGCCACAAGCAGGAGTTCAGTCGAAGCTTAATGTGATTTTCTCCACCTACTCAAAAACTTGAAGGCCTATAAGTAGTGGAGAAAGGTCTTTCTGCTGTTATAGGCACAGGAGACCTGGCTGAAGAGATTGTTTTCCATTGCTTGGGGACAGCTGGAAATAAACTTGGCCGTGACGTCTCTGGTTTATATAAAACCTGATCATTTTTGAAAGAAACAAGGGTGCATATTAAGATATCCAATTCTGGACACACAGAAATCTATAAATACGGAGGTAATTGTGGATACACAACATGAAATAGTGTTCTTCTCAGAGTGAACCCTACCAGAGTGTTCCTGTCACTGACCCTACATCCATAACTTCTCTGGTTACCAGCAGGGAAACTTGATATGGGCTTGGAAAATGTCATGGAGAGAACCAGCTGTTTAGTTGCTAGTGTTCTGCCCTGAAGGCACTGAAATGATGTCAGAAATAACTGATTTCTCTGACAAAAATAAAGTAAGAGCTAAAACATACCAGTAGAGGAGGCAAATGCATGTGTTGGGGACAGAACGGAAAAGAAAACTAAACATTTTTCGCTCGAGGCCATTTATGTTATAAATAGTAATCTTTAATTGGTTTAGTCATCACCAAGACTAAATTGTTTAATGGCTCATTATCCTGGGTTTTTTTGATTGTAAGAACCAGAGACAGAAATGAAACACGGCAGATTTGCTCATAAAAATGCTGTGTTTGGGTAAGAGTTTCCTCACTGACACTGAAGTTCAGGTTTCTAAAACTAGGAAATATCTTTTTCCAGCAAACTCTGTTATGAAACAGTGAAACTTGGATAGGTGTAGAAGGTTTGTACAAATAAATTATCTGGGTTTTTTTGCTGTTGGAAAAAACCAATCCAGTTTTAAAAGCAGCGTGGCCCCTTGTAAAGCAGGAACCTGGGCTCCAGGGTTTATAAGACCAGTCTTGGAGGCCTTACTAAATTTCCATTTCACCTCTCAATGGTTTTAATATTGCCTCAGGAGCAGGTTGGATGATGCTTTGAGCAACCTGATCTTGTGGGAGGTGTCCCAGCCCATGGCAGCAGGGTTGGAAGTCAATGATCTGTAAGGTCCCTTCCAACCCAAACCATTCCATGATTCTGTGATTCTATGACGTCTGATCCTGCAATGACTCAAGTACAGCAAGCATTGAGGGACCTGGGACACTGTCACCGTTCTAGCCATGGAGGTTGCTGCTTTCTTTCCCTGAGCTCTCAAGGCATTTATGCAAGTTTATGTTGAACTTTTATATCCTGGAGCAAGCTGCTTCTTGCTCTACCTAATGTGCCACTAGATTCCCAATAATTAATGTGAAAGCTAGCATAGATAGAACTGTCCATTATTGCATTAGTGTTGCACTTTCATTGTCAAGAAAGAATTTGGGTTCACAGGTTTGCAGCCGAGCTCTCTAATTTTTGCAGCATTTGTTGATTTAATGTTCAGCTTAAGTCTGGAAGGCGTCAGCTGGATGTTGAGGTGGACAAAACCACATCAGGACAGACATGACAAAGACAGCACAGGTACAGACTAGCATCCTCTCCAAGTCCAGCTTCATAAAATCCTCTTCCTTCAGCCCCACCAGACCTCAGCAGAGGAATCCAATCCTTCCTGTTTCCCTCCTTCATCTACTCAACAACTGTAGCATCCCCACAGAGTCACCGAGACCCATCTTTACTCTTCTGCACAAGTCCCAGTGGTGAGCGCCTCTGCCCTTACCCCAGTTTCCACTCCCCGCTCTCCCCAGTGCAACCCACATTGCACACTAACTCCACCAGCATTTCTGCTCAGTAAGGTATAACTCAGGACCAGATAACAAGATAATGCAGCATGTATTAAAGACAACCCTATTCTGCACTGGAAGATGATGGGAAACCAATTGTTCTTTCCAGACCAGCCTGAATAAGAGCAGATAATTGACAGGTCAGTCTGTTAGCAAAAAGAACATAAACAACCTGTGCTACCCACACATTTCTTTTTTTAGGTCTTCCTTGTGATTAAGGTGTAAGCATATGTTTTCTGGAAGAAAGCACAGATAGAAATCTATATTGGTAACAAAAGGTACTGTTTAATACCAAAGAGGTGCTGTTACCTTTGAGGAACACGTTGCCATGGTTGGAATGCTGCATCCTGTCAGGCATTCATATTTTAACATTCAGGAAAGTCGTGCGAGTGATTCAAGGTGAGAAAAACATGCCCTTCTCTGAGAAGGTGTTTAGTCAAGTAGTACAGCTGGTGGAGAGGTTAAGAGGAGAAATCATTCCCTTTAAGGAGGGACAAGGTGTCTAACAGTAGGAGGTTCCTGAGTAGGCACATAGCAGCATCACAAGGCTGAGAATTTGGAGTTAGAGACAGAACTAAACGTGGCATCAACACACAAACCTTTTAGGAAATTAGTTAACCACTTAAATAATTCACCCCATTCATCTGCGATCTTCAATTCGAGATCGAATTAGGAGAAAAGGTCACCGAAAGTAATTGTTTTATACCGTGTTTGTGACCCCGCCAGCACACATCTCAGTTTAAGTCCAACGCTGCCCAATCGATATCATTGAATCAAAGACTGAATAATTACTTCGATCTCTATTGTTAAATTACTCTCAGGTGTAAACTAAGTTCTTTGGACTGGAGATTGAACAAAATATGTCTGCACTGCCCTCGAAATGTTCAGGGTACTTTTTGCTGAGCATTAAGATAATGATAATAATGAATATTCATGTTTCAGAATTTTGTGTCTCCTGGATGAGTTGAACAGGATTTAAATTTCCCTTGGTACAAAACTGGGCAAACATATTTGCGTATCTGTGATTTGCTGTGGCTTCGTTTCATTGTTTGCAGCTGGAGGCAGGGCAAGGAACAACGCAGGTCAGTGTGCACCAAAGCAGAGAAAGAACATGTTTTCTTAGAGAATTTACTCGTGTCTGTGTTCATGGCATGCATCAGGCTGGGATTCAGGAAGAAATCACAGGAATTGCTGCCATCTACCCTCTGCACCTTTTTTCTTTGCACAGATCCCACTGGCATACATAGAGATACCCAGGTAAGATTCAATAACCAACCTTTTCAGAAAGTTCAAGGCCAGGGAAGACCATGACATTTATTCTGACCTCCTTTCTATTACAAGTCCTACAATAAGGATGCCAAGTTGGTAGCTACATTTGACCTTCATCTTGCTGTGTTTGAGTTTCTCATCTACAAAACAAGCCCAGTAATAAGGGAGCCTGTGCTCAACCTGGGTAACTGTTGGGAAAATTAAATACATTTGTATTTGGAAGACAGATCACACAAACTCACAGTAAAATCCAGGAGAAAGGTGGTGGTTTTGAAGCATGTGTTGTACATAGGGCAGCAGCATCACCCATGGGGGGCAGAGGGGAAGATAAATAAATAGTTTTTCTTTTAGGGAGTGCTGTCCAACTGAGGCTATGAATGAGGCAAAACTCCTGCAAAAAGAAAAGCCAGATGTGTTTCTCTGAATTTGAAACATAGACACATAATGGATACCAGAATTAGATGATCAGGGAATCCTCCCTTTGTCTTTTTCCAGTTGTAAATTTGCACCACAATGGTGTTCTTTGAAAAGTGAGAGAAAGAGGGTGCTGTGTGCATGTGGTCTTATACAAAGACAATTGTTGTTTGACCGGGTTTCTTCCCTTTCCCATAACTCTTGTGGCATCCCTGTCTTTTCTAGAATTGTTTTCCATCCTCTTGTGATTTTCAGGTCTGCTTCTCCATCCCTTTCCTGTGCATATACACAGCTACATGGATTCTCAGTCATAAAGACCAAAACCAGGGAACACAAGTTTGATTTATATGATTGCTACTGATTGTATTAAAGATCATCAGATCAATATCAGCTTTTAGGTAGAGCATCATCAGTAGGGTTGTTATTAGGTTTTGCAGCTACTTAAGTGGTTTACTCAACAGAGTTCATGCTATCCTACATAGCTATTCTTGTTGAATTTCAGTTAGTTTGGACAATTTTCTAATACTGCAAGAAAAACAAGGTCCATCCCTGTGGGCACTTCTATGGCATCTTAACATTTCAACCCAGTAGTGAATTAGTGTTTGTGCACGATAGCAGTCTCCTCGTCATTTTGCCTAATCTCCGAGACACCACTGGAGGTCTCAGGCAATGGTTCTGGTGCTCTTTCAGTTCTTCCTGTTGGGATTTCGGCACAGCACAGGGAGTAGAGCCAGTATCTTTGGTTTCCCTCCAAGACTCTTCCCCTACCCAACTGGAACATATGTTACTTAACTGAGTGGGTTGCTAAAAGCATGTGTCATTGTTCCTTTAATTTATGCATATCCACAATGCAGACTAATTTACATAAAATTCCTCCCTCTGGGCTACAGATTTGATATTTATTGCCCAGGTGGGTTAACTAGTGGGCAAAAACCTTTGGATGTGTTTGCTTATTGAAAATATTTATGTCAGCCTAGCTGCAATAGTTACACAGTTAATACATTCAGTGTATTTGTAATTAATTTTCAGATAATATTCTTCTCTGTGAAGAAAAATATCTGAGTAAGTGATAATTAGCTCCAAAAGAAATTCTAGATTTAATTCTGTCCTTAGGCTCTAGGGAGCTTGACACAGCTTTAAGTCCACTAAACACTCAGCGTTAGAGGGTACAGCCTTGCACCACCTCCGATCAACCAACTACGAGCACGATCTTGCTTTTTTGACTTTTTAAAAAAACCTGAAACCTGTGGGTTAATGTGAATTTCACTGTTATTTAACTGAAAAAAAGGTGATGCATAGCTACCACGGAAGTGAAGCACACATGCCACAACAGGAGGTACAGACAGGTTGTGAAGATGAATATGTATGTGCTACTTAAATATATGCTGAGTATATATGTTGGTAGACGAAATTGCACAGAGAGCCAAATTTGAATTTCCAGATTGCAGGAAAGAAGACTCCTGTAAAACCCACCCAAAATATGCCATCAGTTCTTCAATCAGCAAAGGAAAAAAAAAGATACTTTGATTTCCTGTCATTTCTGTATAGGAGAATTTCTGAATTTAAAGCAGCAGGCTTTAAATCTTAATCATCCTTAACACGCACAGACACGTTGGAGGGCAGAGACATCTCCTCTCTGATACACAGAGGAAGATGTTCTTGCCTTTAGGATGTTAACCCGGGACATGGGAATCCTGCATTTAATTCACTTCTCAATCACTATTTCCCTATAAAGCACCTGACAAGTTACTAAGCACCAGTCTTATTACTCTCTTGAAACCAACAGAGAAAACCAGCACTCTTCTGTCTTCAAGAGCCGTTGCCATGATGAATGTTTTTAAAGTTGCACGGTACTTCTGTAATAGATATTCCCTGCAATGGCTTCAGACAAATCTGCTCGCTGTGAGGGTAGATGAACAACCGCAGGAGAACAATTCATAATAAATATACTTTCTCAGCCAGAGTTCACTTAAAAAAATTCTGCCTTAAACCCCGAAGTCATCATAAAACTGGTCCCTGAAATTTATCTTTATAAAGAANAGCAGCATCACCCATGGGGGGCAGAGGGGAAGATAAATAAATAGTTTTTCTTTTAGGGAGTGCTGTCCAACTGAGGCTAGGAATGACGCAAAACTCCTGCAAAAAGAAAAGCCAGATGTGTTTCTCTAAATTTGAAACATAGACACATAATGGGTACCAGAATTAGATGATCAGGGAATCCTCCCTTTGTCTTTTTCCAGTTGTAAATTTGCACCACAATGGTGTTCTTCGAAAAGTGAGAGAAAGAGGGTGCTATGTGCATGTGCTCTTATACAAAGACAATTGTTTTTTGACCGGGTTTCTTCCCTTTCCCATAACTCTTGTGGCATTTCTGCCTTTTCTAGAATTGTTTTCAATCCTCTTGTGATTTTCAGGTCTGCTTCTCCATCCCTTTCCTGTGCATATACACAGCTACATGGATTCTCAGTCATAAAGACCAAAACCAGGGAACACAAGTTTGATTTATATGATTGCGACTGATTACATTAAAGATCTTCAGATCAGTAACAGCTTTTAGGTAGATCATCATCAGTAGGGTTGTTATTAGGTTTTGCAGCTACTTAAGTGGTTTACTCAACAGAGTTCATGCTATCCTACATAGCTATTCTTGTTGAATTTCAGTTAGTTTGGACAATTTTCTAATACTGCAAGAAAAACAAGGTCCATCCCTGTGGGCACTTCTATGGCATCTTAACATTTCAACCCAGTAGTGAATTAGTGTTTGTGCACGATAGCAGTCTCCTCGTCATTTTGCCTAATCTCCGAGACACCACTGGAGGTCTCAGGCAATGGTTCTGGTGCTCTTTCAGTTCTTCCTGTTGGGATTTCGGCACAGCACAGGGAGTAGAGCCAGTATCTTTGGTTTCCCTCCAAGACTCTTCCCCTACCCAACTGGAACATATGTTACTTAACTGAGTGGGTTGCTAAAAGCATGTGTCATTGTTCCTTTAATTTATGCATATCCACAATGCAGACTAATTTACATAAAATTCCTCCCTCTGGGCTACAGATTTGATATTTATTGCCCAGGTGGGTTAACTAGTGGGCAAAAACCATTAGATGTGTTTGCTTATTGAAAACATTTATGTCAGCCTAGCTGCAATAGTTACACAGTTAATACATTCAGTGTATTTGTAATTAATTTTCAGATAATATTCTTCTCTGTGAAGAAAAATATCTGAGTAAGTGATAATTAGCTCCAAAAGAAATTCTAGATTTAATTCTGTCCTTAGGCTCTAGGGAGCTTGACACAGCTTTAAGTCCACTAAACACTCAGCGTTAGAGGGTACAGCCTTGCACCACCTCCGATCAACCAACTACGAGCACGATCTTGCTTTTTTGACTTTTTAAAAAAACCTGAAACCTGTGGGTTAATGTGAATTTCACTGTTATTTAACTGAAAAAAAGGTGATGCATAGCTACCACGGAAGTGAAGCACACATGCCACAACAGGAGGTACAGACAGGTTGTGAAGATGAATATGTATGTGCTACTTAAATATATGCTGAGTATATATGTTGGTAGACGAAATTGCACAGAGAGCCAAATTTGAATTTCCAGATTGCAGGAAAGAAGACTCCTGTAAAACCCACCCAAAATATGCCATCAGTTCTTCAATCAGCAAAGGAAAAAAAAAGATACTTTGATTTCCTGTCATTTCTGTATAGGAGAATTTCTGAATTTAAAGCAGCAGGCTTTAAATCTTAATCATCCTTAACACGCACAGACACATTGGAGGGCAGAGACATCTCCTCTCTGATACACAGAGGAAGATGTTCTTGCCATTAGGATGTTAACCCGGGACATGGGAATCCTGCATTTAGTTCACTTCTCAATCACTATTTCCCTATAAAGCACCTGACAAGTTACTAAGCACCAGTCTTATTACTCTCTTGAAACCAAGAGAAAACCAGCACTCTTCTGTCTTCAAGAGCCGTTGCCATGATGAATGTTTTTAAAGTTGCACGGTACTTCTGTAATAGATATTCCCTGCAATGGCTTCAGACAAATCTGCTCACTGTGAGGGTAGATGAACAACCGCAGGAGAACAATTCATAATAAATATACTTTCTCAGCCAGAGTTCACTTAAAAAAATTCTGCCATAAACCCCGAAGTCATCATAAAACTGGTCCCTGAAATTTATCTTTATAAAGAAGATAGAAGATAATCTCACAGTTCCTCAGACAGCCAAAAAATGTTTGGTCCAAAAGGTGTATTTCTTCCTTTCTCTAGACAGAACTAAATGGTCAGAGGTAGTATTAATTTATTTTTATCTCCTTTATTTTCAACAAGTCTGATGAAACAGATGCAGAATGTTTTAAAAAAAAAAAAAGAAAAGAGATACAGGTCTTTTTTCTTGAGTGTATTTCAACACTAGATTCTCAGTTTTCTCATAAAACGAACATTTTCTCTTGAGAGCTCTCCAAATTCTTTTATTAACTAGAAAGTTTTTCTGACTATGTTGATTTCCAGAGCAAAGTCACTTGGGATTTTTTCCCATAACCCCAAAAGTGAGCTTCTATGTGATGGGTGAATTTTTTCCAAAATTCAAATTCAGAGGTGTAAAAAATTAGAGACTGCTTAGTCTAGAAAGAGAAGATTCAGAGAAGTCAGAATAAGTCTTCAAAATAAGTTAACTGTTTATACAAAACCAAAATAATAATTTTTTTTTTCTTTTTATCTACTGTAGACAGAACAAGCATAAATGTTAGCTTACTGGGCACAATATATCTAAGTCAGATTAAGGATGATAGTACATTTCAGACAAACATCACTGAATTATTCACACCTCCTGAATGATTTAATGGAGCAAGGTTATGACATCACCATGACAGTGATCTAACACTGCCACAGGCACCCAGAGAACCTCCATCCTTGAAGATACTAAAAATGCAACTGGAAAAGATCCTGAGCAACCAGCTGTAAGTTTGAAGTTCACCCTGCTTTGAGTATGTTGGACTAGAGAGCTCCAGATGTTCCTCCCACCCAAAATCGATCAATAACTCAGTACGAAGTTGAGCACACCTGGCCTCCGAGACAAGCCTTGTGCCAACTATCCTCGAGAAAAGGTTTGAAGCTGAAAGAG
>VZTO01027883.1:0-28857 GCA_013400615.1 Syrrhaptes paradoxus
GGGGCACCGACCAGTCCCACCAGTGCCGTGCAAGCCTGGGTCTTGTGTGCACACAGAGGATTCGCTTTCTAAAGCACAATTCCAGTGCAAACCCACACGTTTGCTCAAAGAGACCATTTCTGACAGCAAAGGAGGGCTGAGGGGGGGTCCATCATCTCCAGCCATGCTGGGACACACTGGGAGCTGTTACGGTTCCGAGCTGCTTCCCAGCTTTGCAACAATCCCATTTTTTTCCCAAAACCGTTTGATAATGAGGCAAATGCCACTCACAAAACCCAGCTCTGTGCTTCAGAACACGGAGAGAAGGAAAAACCCCAGCAACGAGCCTTCCGAAACACAAACCATCTCCTCCTCAAGCCGTGTCCTGCAGCTATTGCCGTGCTCCGGGGGCTGCTTCTCCTCCCTCCAGATAAAATATCAAGTTCCACAGACCTGTTGCTGCAGTAACCCAAGGGCGATGGCTCCCATACAATGGGTGCAGTGTTCTAACTGGGACGTGCCCCCGCCGCTGCTGGGCTGCAGCATCCTCTCGCCGGCATGGGGCTGGCAGCACCCGCTCCCTCCTTCCCATCCCGTTGGGACACTGGGAGGATGCTGGGTGCTCATAGAGCCTCATCTCAGCACAGCACTGCTTCCTTTAGGGATTAAGGACCAAAAAGTGGCAGAAAAATTCACGTGATGTTTTTAGACTCCTCCAGCAGAGCTTTGCAGGGGGATGTGCAGCCCCACGGACACACGGGATTGTCCCCAGCCACCGGATTGCCCCCCGGCTGCCCCTCACCGCAACGCCCCACCAGCACCGTGCGCCGGCCAGGGTGGGTAAAACTGCACTTTTAATATTTGATTTTTACTTTTAACCAATGACTCAGGTCCAAAGCGCCCACGCTATTCATCAGCACCTACAAACCTGCTGAAGGGAGGCTGGGCAGCCTGACAGAATTCTCAGAAAGTGTTTTCGAAGCTCCCCGTTATTTTTTAGGTGATATAAAGGCGGCAGGTCTGCAGAGAAAGCAGCTGCAATCGATACCCCAAAGGAGCCAGGGCTCAGAGGAGAAGGTCCCCGCAGCCTGTGCCCTGGCATCCCAGGGATGGGGACAGAGGAGAACGGAGCCTCCAACGCCACCAGCCACGTCCTCCTCCTGCCCACGGCGTCACCAGGACCGCGATCACTGAAGAAATCAAACACCCACATCATCCAAGTGTCAAACAGCCAGAGGGGACAAGGACAAACCACCCTGCTCTGCCACTTCCCACAGGCAACCATTCCATGGAAAAGAGTCTTGGGGCCACAGAGACCCTACGGCAGCAACGACGAGGGAGGCAGGAGCCCTCCTCCTCCCGCAGGAACCGGGGTGCCAAACCTGTCTCCTGGCAGAAAAGCAGCGGAGCTGGCTGGGGATAATCCCCCCTGGAAGAAATCCTTTGCTTTGGGAAGACACTTCCTACACAGAGCCATCGAGAAGGTCACGTTTCTTCCTGCGAAATCAAATACTTCCTAAAACAAACCCAAATTCATGCTCAAAAAACCAAGGTAACTCAATCCACTCCTCGCTTTTGGTGACATCTGTCCTGCTGGCTCGCTGTCTATCAATCTCTTATTAAAGGGCACGAATCCTCTTCTTGGACTTTGTTTCCATTAAAGCATTAGCACCAATTCAACGCTGCTAAACAAAACCGACGGCAGATTTTGGCCTTTGGGTGCCGATAGCCATCGGTTACGTAAAGCAGCAGGATACAAGAGCCACTTTGGTCCCAGGTTCTCAAAGAGAGCCGGTCTGTTTGGCCTTTCTGCTCCGAAGAACAGGATAGGATTCGCTTCTAATTAATTTGTATCTTCGGAGGGCAGCGGCTCCTTCTCTTTGAATGAAAGGCCAAACAATGTGAAGTATTGTTTCATGCACTTTTGTTCTCCACCAAGAAAGGAGCCTACCAGCCCGCGGAGAGGGGCAGGAAATCATTACCGAGGAAGCAACGAGAGCTGCCAGCCAAGGGCTGATGTCTTTTATTTATTCACACACATGCTTTCAGCTCAAACTTACATGGACGCTGCAGCTCGCAACAAGTGGTCCAGAAATATTCCAGGTTTTCTGGCTGAAGGAGCCTCAAACCAACTCACCGGTCCGTGATGGGAATTACCGGTGCTGCGTGATGCTGGGGCACACGTCCTCCTTGGCCCTAAAATGTACTGCCTGGCTTAGAGGTCCATCACAGCACCCTCCTGCTGTGCCCAAGATGGTGACACCAGGATGGTCACACACCCCGCCCGAGGTGCCTGGGACCAGGGGTGCTGAACCCACCCACCTCCTCTTGACACTCATCAATGATGGGCAACAAGCTGCTTGGGTGAGCGCCCAGGGTCTGGCAGCGCTGGGAATTGCTGGCCACACACCTGGCACCACTATTCACTGATTTCCTCAGTTCCTGACAATCCAAACACCAGGGCTTCAAAATCATTAATGAACCCCCAGTTCCCACCAGTCTGGGTTCTCCCCTTGGTCAGTAAATGGATAAAAACTTCAATGGAGTACATACGTGGGTAAGAAACAACTATTTCTGCTTCAGGAATGGGATTTGGAGATACAGAAGGATCAGAGCGATGGACTCTCATCCAAAATTTAACATTTACAGAGACACAACACGAAGCCACAAGTCACGAGCCCTGGCCCACTGCAATGGCTACAAAACCATCTCCATCCACCCCACCACCTACAAAACCATCTCCATCCGCTCCACCACCTACAAAACCATCTCCATCCACCCCACCACCTATGCAAACACGTGGATAATTCTCCTCTGTTCTTCCACAGCATGAGATTTCTTTTCAAATAGCAATATTTTGCAAACATTTTTATCCCATTAGCCTATTTATTTTCCACTGGCAGTGGGACCAACCCCAAAAATAGCATCCCTGCCGCGAGCCCCAGCACGGCCAGCGCCCGCCTGCCCACGTAAACCTGGACCACAGAGGACACACGCACGCACCACGGGGCAGATATATGATAAGAGTCCCAACCGGGATAGTTTATGTTTGACAAATAGTACATTTATAACAACGTACTGGAATGCAGAGATTTGATTTGTGACCTATTTATACAGGGAGGTAATCTGGAATTAGTATAGGAAAAATATCCCTGGTTTATAAATACCTCTATCTTGCCTTCGCTTCAGACCTCAGCCAGGAGTGAAACATCTGCCAGCCTAAAATTAAACATCTGTGTTTGACAGTGGGGAAAACAGGGCTGGAAGTTTAATGCCAAAAAAGGCCAGAGGCTGCACGCCCCCGCCGTGGGGCTCTGCCTTCCTCCGGCCACCCAGCGCCGCGGCCGGCACCGTCCCCGTGCCGGGATGGGTGACACTGGCCGGCTCCCGTCAGCACGCGGCAGCGCTTCCAGCAGCGGGGCTGTCTGCAAGCTGCGATGAAAAGCCAAAGGAAAAGTGTTCTGTGGAACACACAGGGCATCCTCTCCGGACCTAAACCCCTAAATCCTAAACCCCCCCCATCTCTCTGCTTGCAAGCATCCCCCGTGTGCATCACAGCATCCCACCGACTGCTGCGCGGCCCCGGTGCTCGCGGGGCCAGGTCGCTGTTCCCACGTTAGCAGCAGTTATTTTATTACAGCTGCAATTATCAAACGTCGAGAGCCCTGATTTCCATCGCTGCAGCGTGGCGGTCCCAGGCTCGGTCCGGGATGCTGTGCGGAGCCGTTCATCACGGATTCTGGGCTGTTCCCTGCCCTCTCGCCTTACTGTCAGGAATCAGAGGCCAGGAGAGAAAACTCTTCTCCCAGCTAATTACCCCCACTATTCTATAATGGCTATTTCAGATGAATTTTTAATGAAGTGTGCTCTTGTCAGTTCGGGATTCTGTCACTTCCCAGTCCAGCCTTTACACCCCAGCCATTTGCTGCATCAGGGTTTCTCCTCTCCCCTGCAAAGCGCCGCGGCAGGAGCAGGGGAGGAGGCTGGACCCTCGCGCAACTGTCAAAATTAAATTAACTGCATCTGCTAAGCGGCAGGCTGACTGACAAGAACGCGGTTCAGTGCAGAAAAACCGCCGAGCATCTGCAAGTCCTGCTGCAACCCACTTCAGCTCAGGCCCACGACGCTGTAATTAAGGAGGATAAAAATACTTGGCTTTTGTTTAATACTTTCTGGAGTTGTGCATGGCTCAGATCAGATGCTAGAAACCTCATTAAGTCTCACTCGTGTCCTCAAGGCCCGCATGTTCTCCAGAACCAGACCTAGTTACAGAGTCAGGAGCCATTTCACCACCTTCCTCCCAGCTTGCCCCAGCAGCAGGCGGGCGCGGGGACGGTGGCGGTGACACTGCGGCCACCGAACGTGGCCAGAGGCCAGTGGGAGCTGATGCACCTTCTCCTACATCCCTCTGCAAGCTGCCACCCTGCCTACTGACACCTGAACCCAACCCTCCTGCCGCCCGTGTTTAAGGCTGGGCTTATCCTGTCGTTCCTCTGCTGCTCCTTCTGCAGGTCCCACCGTGTCCTGTGCCATCGCCCCAGTGCCACCACTGCCAGAGGGACATCGCTTAACCAGACTCCTCCTCCTCATCCTTCCTCCACCATCCAACCCCTGGCCAAGGCGATGGCATGCTCCTTGTCTGACCCCAGCTCTGGAGATACGGTGTGGTTCTGATTATAAAAAGGGGTGAACAAAAATAAATTAAAAAAAAAAAAAACCCAGCCCTGGGGCAAGAAGAGGCTTTGTGACCCCCGGGCTCGGTGGGGTCCTGCTGAGCGCCCTGCCCTGGCCTCGGGAGCAGTGGAGGATGATGATGCTCGAGGCAGGTGATGCTCGAGGAAAGCAAAGAGCATCAGCCCCCCAGCATCCCACCGTGCGCTCACCACCACGAGCTCAGTCACTGCTTCAGCTGGGGAACGAAAAAGTGGAGAAAAAGGAAGAAAAAAACCCCAAACCAACCCGTCTCTGACATCTGCTGTGCTCTTCTTTAGCTTTGTTTTTGTTTTCACGAACAGGGCTCTTGGAAACCTTGGCAATCGCTATTTTGAAGGGCTGCCCCCTCCCTGGGGCTTTGGGAGGCTGCGGGATCTCCATGCCAGGAGCAGGATTAGCTGCCGTCTCTCTTCCATCTTATGGTTTTATTATTCTGCACCTTTTGAGGGTACAGTTTATCCCGAGTAATTAAAACACAGCTGTACAAGTCCAAACCATAATGGAATAAGCTAAGGTTTTATATTTTTTAATCTCTTTTTTGTCTTCCCTCTTCTCCAGGAAGCCTGATACTATAGCTGGCTTATTTAAAACAAGAAACTCCCTTGAAATGTGCCGGTGAGGAAGAGATATTTCAGCAGAAATGTGGTACATCAGAGCCTTAGAGCCACACTCCCGCCCGGCACCAGCATCCTGACCCTGTTCAACTCTTCCCCCTGCTGAAACCCAGTTGGAAAACTTTGCTGCGGGATACCCGGCTCTGGCGCGAGGGCTGGACGGCTGCAGCATCTCCAGCGACGCCTGAAGAAGCCGCTCGGATTTTCCCTTTTCCCCCTGGGATGATGCCTGCACCCCACGAATTAGGTGCAGCCGCACGGTCCTGCCCTCTCCTTCCAAATCCCTTTTGTTCTGCTCCTGCACGAACCCGCCCCGCCACAGGGAAGGAAAACCCCGTGTCCGAGGGTATAATCCCACAGCTCCGAGGAATAACGCCGCGAGCCCCGGCGCTGAGGGTGCACAAAGCAAAATAAAAACAAAACCAGTGTGCAGGGGGAAAAGAAAAAATCAACCTGATCTCTGTTCTGTCTGACTGGAACAGCCCTGCTCCTGCTGGGGGACAGCACGGAGGAGACCCCCACCCCATCCCAGTGCCCCCATCCCACCCCTCCTTGCCCGCTGGGACTTGGAGCAGGGCACAGAGAGCACACAGGCTTCTGAGGCTCATTTTCCACACCTGCCTTGTTGACTTTTCTCACCAAATATTTCTAATATTAAAATAGTAACTTTGCTCCCAGGACGCTTTCCCCCTTTTGCACATGGCTTGGTAAAAACATCTGGAAAATATCCCTCATCTGCTTGCTACCTGGCGGGGGGACATGGGGCCAAGGGGACGCTGGGCTCCTGCTCTTTGGGATGGGACAGGATGGGACAGCATGTGGGGATAAGCCCGTTCTCAGTCCTAGGGAAAGCCTGGCTTTAGCTAACAGCAACAATCATAGCTGTCAAATCTTCTCCCTTGCTTAAGAATAAAATCAAATGGCTTTGAGGAAAGCGTGCCAGCTCTTCACCAAACGAGAGTTAAATATCTGCAAAATCAGTCCAGCAATTCCAGCACAGAACCATAGCGGGGAAAACAGCTCCAGGCCAGAGGATGCTCCGTGCAGCCAGCGCCGGCGGGAAGATGTCCCTCCCCGGGGAGCGCCTGCGGATCAAAGCTGCCGCCAAAAACACCTGCAGCTCCCACGGGGAGGCCACTGCCCTGGGGACAAGCCACTGTCCCGGGGACAAGCCTCTGCCTGGGATGCTGCGAGCGTCACCTGCCCAGGATCGCTTGTCCCTTTGTGACAGGGATGTGCCGGGCAAGGCTGGCAAAGGAACAGGGGGGACACTGCAGCAGGTCTTTCTTTTCTCCTTTCTGCAGATATTCCTAATTCCATCTGTAAATATTATTTATTTGATGTTTTTCTCCCTTCCTCCAAATATCATAGGGTCATCCCTTTTTAAAAAAGTTTCATTCTAGAAGGGCAGGACAGAGGGAACGTGCCTTGCACCCCGCTGAGCACTAACTCCCAGACGGACCAAACCCTGCTGGGCCACCAAGGGCTCACGCTTCCCTCCCCACGGATGACCGTCCCTCTCGGATGACCCACGGCAGCAGAGCCCAGCCATTGCCATGGGATGGGTGTCACCACCACCAGCTCACGGAGCCACCAGGCTCCTGGGCAGCATGAGCCAAGGAGTGAAGGGCCAAGCCAACGGGCAGAGGATGGAGCCCCTCTTATCCCCAGAGCATCTCAACTGGGGACACAGCCCACGAGCGATGGCACGGGAGGACCAGCCCATGCCACACCCGGACACCAGCACCAAGCCCACCACGTGCATCACTTTCTGCACTACACAAACCCCAAACCCTGACGAACAACCCCAAAAACTACTCATGCTGGCTGGAGAAGGACCATACTGCTGGAGAGCAGAAAACCCGCGGAGAGAGCCCGACCATTACCAGAGTAGCCTCCCGAGGACTTGATGTACATCTGCCCATACTGCTCCTCCACCATGGTGTCGTACGCCTCGTCGTCCTCCTCATCCTCCTCGTTGTGGTAGGAGGTGGGGCTGTCGGTGGTGGGAATGCTGCTGGCACCGGGGCTTGTCCGCTCCCCCTGCGAGTACTGGACCTGCTGGACGTTGGGGATGAGGGTGGCCAGGTTGGGCATCCCATAGTAGGAGACACGGGAGAGCTTCAGGGGACCGGTGTTGGGGCCACCACCGCCAGCCCCCTCCCGGGCGCCGGGCTCGAGGGGCCGCTTGGCGGGCAGGCCGGGCAGGGCAGCCGCTTGCAGGTCGAGGTTCTCGTGTTTGACGCGCGTGAGGAGCGGGATGGGCATGGAGGGGGACATGACGTAGGGCGCCGAGGCCGACTGGAGCTGGTTACAGGGACTCTGCGGTTCCGAGCTGGGGTCTTCGATCATGGTGGTCTGAGAGTCACAGTGGGGAGAGCTGACCTTGAACATCAAGTCCGTGCCTTTCTCCACGATGTGCTGGATCTGCAGGAAACCCGCCGTGTACATCACCACCAGCTGCTCGCTCGCTGCCATCGTCAGCTTCCCGGTGTAGCAGAAGGAGAGGATCTGCTGGAAACAAGCCGGAGGGACGGTACCCGGCAGCTCAAAAGCGTTTTTGCTGTTCCCACTGAACAAGTCTCGGAAGTAGAGGCTGCTGGCGGCCAGGACCGCCCGGTGAGCCTTGAAGGCTTGGCCCTTCACCACGATGGAGACATCGCAGTAGAGCCCCAGCAGCCGCTGCTCGTTCAGGCAGCCCAGAACGGTGTTCCCAAAGTTGGGAATCTCTATGTGCAACATCTGCGACATGGCTCAGGATCGGCTGGAGCTCCTCAGACATTCAATGCAGGGATATCCAAAGTAGGGCACATCTGAAAAAAAAACACAGAGAAGGCAGGGAGAGAGGCACAGCGTTTTTAGATAGTTCACCAAAAGCAGGGAGAAGCAGAGGAACCCACCTCGCCCGACATCAAAGGCTCCGAGCTAAGCTCCAAGAGCCGATGGGGAAAAGCAATCGCTTATAAAAATTACTTATCGATGCCTTCAAACAACGTGGGAAATGCTACCGGCGGATAGCAAAAGAGATATTCCAGAAATGCGAGCGTTTGCTTCAAGTTGTGGTCTGTTTAAATAAGCACCACTGATTTATTCCCCCGGGGGTTTTACTTCATGCAGGAAAATCTGAACGGTAATGGGAGAGGAGTGAGCAGTACAGCAAAGGCGAGATAGTCAGACAGATCTCGGGTGGCATTATATAAGAAACACAACAACCAGCAGCTATGTTGAAACTACAGAAAAGATATTTATAAAACAATGTGCCATTCTGCCTGAAATAAATACAGGATTCTGCCCGGAGCCAGCAGCTCCCAGGAAAAAGCACTTTGAAAAGCAATCTTCCCATTTGCACCAGAAAGAGGGAGCATTGCCACAGTTAAACCCCTTCTCAACACATTTATCCTCCAACAAAACCAGGCTTATCTCCAAATTAAGCCAGATATTTGAGCCCCAATAAAACAAACCAACCTGCTGCAGCGAGCCGCCTACCCCGGTCTCTCCTTATTTTTCTCCCCCAAATCCACAGTGGGGCAGGGGGAGCCCCAGCCCAGCCCCTCCTGCAGCCGGAGCCCCCCAGCCCCCCCCAAGCCCATCACCCCCGAGTAGGGGTCCCGGCCCCAGGACCCCTCCGAGCATCCTCACGGGCTGGGGTGACGGCTCCGGCTGCGCATCCCACCGTCGCTCTCCGGGGCCAGCTGTACCTCTCGGCCGTGGGGATAATTCTCCTTTCCCGGACCCGATAAAGCCTTTTGCCTTCCAGAGGAGCTCCCGCACAAACCCCGCAGCCAGCAGGGCGTTAGTGCAGCCCCAGCACCCAAACTCCAGCGAAGCAAATCACTGCGGGTTCACCCATGTGAGCCAGAGCCCAGACCCCCCCGGCCCCCCCCCGGCTCCATGCAAGAGTCCAGGAGATTTAAAATCCCTTTTTTGCCTTCAATCCTACTGAAGAAAACCCATGGTTAACTAGTACCGAAAGCTCATAAGGAAAATACCAAAAAAAAAAAAGGGAAAAAAAAAGTTTATCTGAGAAAGATTAAAAAAAAAAATCTCTGAAAAGAAAATAATAACCCACAAAGAGCTGCTCTGTTCCCATTGCTGGGAAAAAAAAAAAAAAAAGTCCGATCTGCAAGGCCACGGGGTAACAGGAAGAAAAGGGAACACACTCAGAGCCAATTTAATTGTATCTGCATGGTTAAAAAAAAATTCTTCCGAGCGAGGAAGTTCCCGGTCCCCTGGCCTGGCTGGGAGCAAACGTACCTTCAGCAGCGCCCGTCCCGCCGCTCGCCGAGGGGCTCCGTGTCCCCCCGCCGCAGCGCCGACGATGGCTCAGGGGAGGGGAAAAATTAAAAAAAAAAAAAAATATATATATATAGTCTCAACCCCTGGGTTTGTCTCTGCTGTAGCTCAAGCTTTTACCAAGTCCAATCTCCCCGGCAGCGCACAGCATCTAAATGAATAGGCCGGATGCAGATTAACATTCAGGCTGCTCTCTGCAATGAATAGAGCCCTTTGATTAGGGACCTGAAGTAAATGCCAGTTTCAAACCCAAGCTTTAAAAACAGAGAAATATCAGTGCCAGAGGAATGCTCTCAGTGTTGGTACAAGACAGACTTTTGATGAGTCACTGCAATGCAAACAAAGATGGCAGAAATACTGTACTGTATGCTGATGAAATGCTTAGTGGTGCCACGGCAACTGAGACAGGTTTTAAATTTATAGTGCAGTTTTGCATATGAATTACGCTGTAAACTGCCTCCCCTGCCATCTAGTACATCCAGAGTGTCAAAGCATTTAAACTATTCCAAACAGTCTGCAGAGCTGGCACTGCTGCTGGTTAACTCCTGCGGCCGGAGGAAGAAGTGAAGCGAGGAGCATCCCCCCAGCATCCCCCTGCATCCCTCTCACACCCCGCCAGCATCCCACCACCCCACCCCAGGGGCTCCCCAAAACCACCCACCCAAAGGAGAGCTTTGGGAATGCCCAAATCTGCCCCAAATGAAGGTGTTTGGTGGGCAGCCACAGTCCCGATCCCCCCACCACCCCCCCCCCCCCCAAAGAAAGCCTTTCAAATGCAGGAAAAATGTTTACCCCTTGGGGAAAGCTTCTTTCAGTCTGTGGCTGAATCCACTAAAAGCAAATCCATTTGCTTAAGTAATGAAATCCTAGTCACATTGTCTCCTGGATTCAGATTTTAAATTACCTTCGCATTTATTGAGCATGTTTGGTGCTTTTTTCTGGGAAGGAGGGTGGGGCCTCCCTTTGCTCACTTCTCTCTTGCCCAGAGTGGTTTTCTTTCTGCTCTTGCTCTCCGATTTGTTCCAATCGCTCTGCTCGGATGGTCACACACAGTTAAAATTTAAGAGATTAGAGATGAAGCCATCCTTAGAAGAGGATAACCGTAGGGAGAGCAGACAGGCCGGTGATGCTCCGGCGTGACCCCTCCCTGCTGATCACACTCAAACCTCTGCTTCCACCATCCAAAGAGATCTTTGGTGCATTAACTTCAACTCTGCTGCTGCTCCCGAGTGCCCAGGGGCCGGTTGTCTCCCCTGCTCTCCCAGCAAAGGGCACCAACACGTCTGCTCCGCATCCCTCTGCTCTGCATCCCGCATCCCGCGGGACCCACAGCCCCCCAGCGCCCAGCAGAGCCGCCACGCTCCCTGCCGAGGTCCTCCAGGACCTCTGCATGTTGGGAGCACCCAACAGGTTCATCCAAACCCGGCGTCGGGTCAATGGGAGCTCTGCGGGGTGATGAGGAGGCTAAGGCACCAAGAAGGGACCAAGGTGACATTCTGTGAGGAGGTCAGAGGTGACACCCCAACAGCCAAGCCCAAGAGCCCAAGACCTCTTCCAACCATGACACCACCAACCGCCGCTGGAGGAGGACAGGAGCAATCACTGGAACTCAATGTGCTTCACAGAAACCCAGCTTCTGGGCAGCTGCTCTAGTGGTTGGCAACCCTGCCCACAGCCGGGGGGTTGAAACTAGATCATCTTTAAGGTCCTTTCCAACCCAGGCCACTCTAGGATTCCATGATTCTCCACTCAGCAACCTGAAGGAATTGTCCATGTGGACAGCAGACCATGGGTGGAGCATCTCCTGCTCTTTTCTTCCAGAGAGAGCTCCCTTGGAGCTGGAAGGACCAGGCAGGCTGGATGGGACCTCCTTGGCCCGCTCACCACCTCCTGCCTTGGAGAACCCCACCAGGGCAGGACGAACGGGACCAGCCAAGGACAGCTTGGTAGCACACAACAAACCAACTTAAAGTAGACATCGATTATCAACATGGCTCAGCACCTGCTCTGTGAACAAGCCAGGCACACCAGGAGGAACCCACGCCTCTCTCCAAAAACATCAGAATTGTGGCAGTTCAGGACACATTTCAGCNATGAACAAGGCAGACACACCAGGAGGAAGCCACATCTCTCCAAAAACACCAGAATTGTGGCAGTTCAGGACACATTTCAGCCGCTGAGAAGTGCCAGAGTGCCCCAGCCTCACAAATTATTGGCAGATTTCATGGAAAACCTCCCATGAGATGTCAGAGTTTGAACCAAGACGCCCCACACAACTGGAGCATCCCTTCCAGAGGACCACAGCATGGCCTGACCCCCCCGAAAGGATCCCACCCCCAAATCGCATCCCTCCAGCTCCTGGTGGCCTCTTCTCCGATTCCAGCAGATTTCATAGCTGCTGGTCACAAAGTGGCCAAGCGACCATGCGAGCTTGCTGGTGGCACTCGATGACATTCTAAACCTCCAGTTTTCCTGGAGAAAAAGGCCCTGAAACACCCTCACAGGGAAACGGTGATAAAAATGATGGTGTTTGGTTTAGAAAGCGCACCAAGGAACACCAGCAAAGCCGAGCTGCAAAAGCCCAAACCACGTCAACAAACCACACACCAGGACTGCTGGATTTCTGTTCCTCCCCCGCCTCTGCCCCTGCCTTTTTATGACCAGAATATACAAAAAGACCCCAAGCCACAGCCACCAGTAACCCAAACACCCCAAAAATTCAACAAATACAAGAAGACAGTCTTGAGAGCCAAGGAGAACCTGCTCACCACCAGACCTCACATCTCCTAAGAAGAACAGTAACCAAATACTACTGTCATTAGATAGCAAATGCGATAACACTTGATAATGTCTAAATTAAAAATCTCTACTAAATATCTTTTTTTTTTTTTTAAGAGCACCAAGTGACTTTTGCATGGTTGGGGATGGCTTCAGGCCATTTGACACAGGAAGAAATTGCTGCAGGAAAAATGACCTTAGCAATGAGAGATGTAAACTGCATTTTGCAATCTCGTCCCCCAAGCTGAGCCGTACCCCAGGGTGCAGGAGGAGCCCCCCAGCACCACCAGCACCCAAAAAAAAAATCCAGTCCCCACTGGGCTGCCACAACCTACAGGTGATAGGTGATGATGGCCACCAACCAAATGGGAAAAAACTGGGACAAAACTGGATTAAAACCAGCCAACACCCCCCTATATCATTTAAGATACATGACCATTCAAACCAAAAATAATTTAGTTTTCTAACAGCAGCCTGGATGGGATTGGAGGCAGCAGGACAGATCGTACACGTCTGCGTGATTTTTGTAAAGTCACAGCCTTTGTCACAAGATGTTCATAAAAACCAGCGTCACTTGAAACAGCTTCCACGGGAGTTGGACAATTCTCAGTTTCTGCGTTCACGTGCCTTGGGGGGAAAAAAAAAAAAAAAGCAGGCTTGCTCTTTTCTTGAACTATTTTCCTCCTCCAAGGCCTGGAAGGTCGGGGCGAGGCAACAACAAAGGAAAAAAGCATCGGCTGGAAGAAGATGCTGGCATCAGAGCTCCCCCGGGAGTAATGAGAAATAACGAGATAATGTATTGAAATGGTCTTTTCCCTTAGCCAACATACAGAGAGACCTGGAGAATGCACCCCCCCCCAAGAAAAAAAATTTAAAATGCCCCCCCCCCCAAGTCCCCCAGGTCCCCAGGGTTGGGGGCAGCCAGGGGCAGCCGGACCCCCTGCAGCGGGAGACAAAGCAGCCGGGGGCTTTCACCCCCCCACCCAAAGCCCCTCCAAAGAAAAGCGGCTGCAAAGTCCTGCCCTTGAAGGCCCCAAAGGGTCAAAGGAAACTTCCCTTTCTTCTGTAAATGAGGAGCCAGGGGGAGAATCCCACCCTTGGATTTGAGGCTGGGTCCCCAAAGCCACCTACCCCCCCTCCAGGGCGGTCCCCAGGCCCCCCAAAGCCACTTACCCAGCTCTCCCGACAGGGTTTTGGGGTTCCCCCCCCCTTAATGAGAAGGAAATGCACTTTTTACACAAACCCAAAGGAAAATATGCAACAGCTCCCTGCAAACCCCACGGCCGAGCACTGCGCTGCTGGAACGCCCCGAATGCAACAAACAGTTAAATAAAAGTCAAATAAAATGCATTTGGTGCTGGGCTGTGCACATCCCCCATGCGCTGCAGGTTGCGGTGGCAGGGAACCAAGAAGCAAAAAAAAAAAAAAAAAGTCTTTGCACCCCCCCACCCCAAAACCCTCTGGTGGGGTTCGGGGTGAGAAAACCCGGGGAGGGGCTGGGGCGCGGATGGGAGACGCGGCGAATGCCTCTGCACAGCGTAATGCCCGTCTTTGGCAGGGGAAAGAAAACAAGGTTAAGTTTGGTAATCAAATGACAGTCAGAAGCCGAGACTCCTTTCCTCTCCTGCAGCATTTGTTTCTGCAGCTCCAAAGTATTTATTTTTGAAAATGCTGCAAGCGGCGAGCGGTGCCGACGGACCCTATTTTTAGCGTTAGCAGCCAGTGGCAATGGGTGAAAGGATTATTTCTGCCTTATTAAGAGAGCAGCCCCTGAATTTGCAAATATGACTCAGGAACAACACATACCGCACGGGCAGCAGGCACGCCGCGCCGAGCTCCCTTCGCTTCAGAACCCGGAAAGTTCACGCAGAAAGTAAAGACCTTGGGCAGGGGGGAAAAGATGGGAAAAAAAAATAATAAAGTGAATTAAATGAATGTTGATGATCCAGCCCAGCCGGGCGCATGCAGCCCCACTGCCAGGGGATGATGGGGTGGTGGGATCGATCCCTGGGGACCCCGGCACAGCCCCCCCGGGACCCCGGCACAGCTCCCCCCGGCTCTGTCCTGCTGCAAGGTGAGAGTCACCGGCAGCCTGGGTGCCACACGCCGCTCGAGGTCACCCACCCGGCAGGCTGCTGCCTCCCAAAAGTGCAGTCGTTCAGCCAAGGCGAAGCACGTTATTGCCATTATTTTTTAATTAGTGGCTTTTTTTTTTTTCTCTTATCTATCACTGATTTAAAGAGCTCTCAAAGCCAGGAGAAGCAAAACCAGCAAATGCAACATTTTAATTTTTCTGCAGATTGCTGCAAAGGAAAAGGGGAAGGGAGAGACACGGATAAAAAAAAAAAAAAATCCAATTATTCTGCAGAATTGAATTTTTTGCAATCTAATCCAAGCTCAAGACCCCCCACTAAGTTACGTCCACCAGAAAGCACCCCGCACCCCATTCCCATGCCTCCTGCAAAGCGTGCATTGCCTGCATCCCAGCGCAAACATTAATCCACATCCAGAACGCATCAAAAAGACAAGTGCCGTGCTGAATTGTATTCTCCTCGCTCCCAGCACACAACAGCAGAGCTAGCAATATATAACATGCATGACTCAGTTCTACCATCGTGCCACGACGGAACAGAAAGCCTTAAAAAATAAAGTAAATATCTTAAAAGGTCAATTAAAAAAAAAAAAAGCTTACAAAACATCAGCCGCTGCTTCTCGCTAGAGCTCATTACCTAGTATGGTGGAGCTGCCTGTGTGTGTTTTTTTTTTCTTGTGCAAGTTAGTCTGTGAGTCAGCATTAACACACATGAGAACATCAGGAATACTGCCTAGTTCTGATGCAATGGAGGTTGAAAAAAAAAAAAAAAAAAGAAGAAATCGCGCTCCGTTTGGACAGGAGCCTGTAATTCAATTGCCTTTACTTTTCAATTACTGCATAGCCTACCCCGACCAACCTGCAGAGGGGAAGGAAACTTTGCTTACATCTCTGCCTTAAAATTAATGACTTTTTCCTTTTGGCTCCAGCTTATTCTCCCTGCTTTTAAAAAAAATATATATTTAAAAAAGTAGGCATAATATAATTAACCCTTCAAGGGCAGCCGAGCCCCTGCGGCTCTCAGGATCTCTGTGTTTTTATAGAAATTTCAGCACTGGAAAACAATACTGCCAAAAAGTTCTGGCGAAGGAAGGCATTTCTACATTAAAGTTTTAATACTCTATAAAGCAAAGCTCCAATTGCGTCTGAGCTTGATCCTTAATGGAAATATAAGCTTGCAGAAGAGGAAAATTATAGACTGCAGAAATTAACTCTGCACCTCCAGGTTTCCAGAAGCACAACCTGGATTGCACAGGGCGGTTTTCAAACCTGAGGTTTCTGGTCATTGAGCAAAAACCCTGAGAAACAGAAAATTTGTGACCTCAGGTGGTCACCTCAGCCTGACGCCCACCTTCTGCAGGCTGGGGGGGGGCAGAGCCCAAGACCTGAACTTCCCATACGTCGCATTTATTGCTCCTGCTTCAGCCCCTCTCCCCGGGGTGACAACACCCTGCAGACACAGCTGGACCACAGCACCGGGGCAGGGGGCTCAGCACCGGGGCAGGGGGCTCAGCACCCGTTTGCTATTTGACATCTCTGCTCTTGCAACAACAAACCCTTCACCAGTCCAGCAAATTTTGCCCAAACCTTCAGAATGTGCCTATTTCTGTACCACGCCCTACAAACAGCCCCAGACAGCACTGCAGCCCAGACTACTAGATATGTATAATCTTTTATATAAATATATGTATATAAATATATATATAAAATATATATGTGCCACAGCGGAACAGGCAGCACCCCCGGGACAGCCCGCTGATGCACAGGGTACATCACTTCAATTTAGGGCTTTAATGGAGATAGATCCAAACCTCAGGCAGCAGAGGAGGGTCAGAGGCTGGAGGTAAGAAAATCTCCCCAATGTTCAGGACACGCTGCAGACACTGAGCTGATCCCCCACGAACAAACATTGATCTACCCATCAAAATAAACCAGTATAGCTAATGAACATGGGTTAACAACTCATCAGATCACAAGCACATCCTAAATCCCAGTTTAGTTTGCTGGTTGTTTTTTATTAGTACATACAAGCACTATAAAATTCCTTTTTTTTTCTTTTAAAAGCAGAAGTATAAATAGTTATTAATGCCCATGAACCAACAAGGAAACCCCCTAATACTGGAGCTCAGTCCCTCCTGCAGCTTCCCTCGCACACAAGGGTCTGTCTCAAGCCAGGGTGAGCCTGGTGGGTTTTTTTTTTTNCCGTTTGCTATTTGACATCTCTGCTCTTGCAACAACAAACCCTTCACCAGTCCAGCAAATTTTGCCCAAACCTTCAGAATGTGCCTATTTCTGTACCACGCCCTACAAACAGCCCCAGACAGCACTGCAGCCCAGACTACTAGATATGTATAATCTTTTATATAAATATATGTATATAAATATATATAAAAATATATATGTGCCACAGCGGAACAGGCAGCACCCCCGGACACCCCGCTGATGCACAGGGTATATCGCTCAAATTTAGGGCTTTAACAGAGATCCAAACCTCAGGCAGCAGAGGAGGGTCAGAGGCTGGAGGTAAGAAAATGTCCCCAATGTTCAGGACATGCTGCAGACACCGAGCTGATCCCCCACCAATAAACATCCATCTACCCATCAAAATAAACCAGTATAGCTAATGAACATGGGTTAACAACTCATCAGATCACAAGCACATCCTAAATCCCAGTTTAGTTTGCTGGTTGTTTTTTATTAGTACATACAAGCACTATAAAATTCCTTTTTTTTTCTTTTAAAAGCAGAAGTATAAATAGTTATTAATGCCCATGAACCAACAAGGAAACCCCCTAATACTGGAGCTCAGTCCCTCCTGCAGCTTCCCTCGCACACAAGGGTCTGTCTCAAGCCAGGGTGAGCCTGGTGGGTTTTTTTTTTTCTTAAGCATGTGGGATACTTGAATACAGATGAATAGAGTTTTAAAGAAAAAAAAAAAACCCCAAGCAGCAACTTCTGGGCCAAGTTCTTGTGTGCCAAACTTTTCAACTGCCACTGCACAGCTCGACAGTGTTTCAAAAGAATTTAAGCACTGTTTTGAATACTGCTGACAATCTTCCTCATCAAAATTTGTAATTTAAATACCTCAAATCTGAAAAGCACGCTCCCTGGGGCACGCTTCACCCTCCCTCCCCACCGCCCACCCTCCCCAAGCCCCATTTGGCATTAAATCCCTTCCTTTCCGTATCCGCCTGGTTTTTCCCCACCTCCCGCAGCCCCCCAGCATCCCCCCGCAGCATCCCCCCGGGACCCAGCGCTCCAGCAGAAGTTTGTTCCGCAGATTACCAGGGGATGGAATCTCTGCACACACTGCAGCGCCCAAACACACAGTCCCCTGCCTCTTTCCCAGCTATGATGCTGGTTTAGAGATAAAACCTTTTACTGGGTTGGGATAAAATAATGGGGCCACCCAGACGGTGAGAAGGGGTTAATGCAAGGAGCCCCGCTCCCCACCCCTCTGCTGCCCCATAGATAAGATGTTCTCCAAATTCCTCCAGATGTGTCAATAAACCCCAAAATAATTCCCTGTCAATAAGTCTAATTGGCAAGAAAGGACAAAAATGAATTTCATGGGGTGCCTGCGACGCTCCAGGCAGCAGCTCTGTTTCGGCAGGAGCGTGTTTAAGATTCCCTCCCAGTGCCGCAAAGCACCTTGAAAGGTCGCCGAGCGCTTTTCATATTCCCCCGATCCATCTACAAACGCCGCAGCAGATGAAACGGATTGACCTAGACGAGAACTGAAAACAGCCTGTGTGAAATCATCCATCACCACCCCTCGCCAGCCGCCTTCGCCACGGGCAACGCTTGGAAACCCGCACCCACCTCCCGCAGCCCAGGCGGGACCCCAGCCCCGCTCTCCCGGGATGGAGCCGAACCCGGCGTCGGTAGCTGCAGAGCCGGCACAAAGCATCAAACACCTTCCAAACCGAAGCAAAGCCTGCGCCCATGACCCAACTCATTAAAAGCAGGGATAGTTTGTAACATACCCTAATCTTTAATATTCATAGCTCACTTCATTTGCATATCATGCCATAAATAGTTGAAGCCGAGGTAAAACACAAAGCGCTCTACTTGCATTTCTAATTATGTCTAAAATCAAATGTAAATCACAACACAGGCAAGACACGGGAAATATCAAATTTGCTGTCTCTCCGTTAAAAATCTTAACCCAAAAAAAAAAAAAAAACCAAAACCCCAACATAAAACCCACAACACGCACAAACCTAATTATTTTTAAAAAGAAAAATCAAAGAGGTTTGTGTGGAGTGGGGATGACAGTGTTTCAAGAGGGGAATTCAGATGTCTGAGCCCCAACCCCAGCCGCAGCCCCAGCTGCATCTCCCAACCCCTAAAAACCCGCATTTAGCACCGAGCCGCGCTGCAGCCGCTCCTTTAACCTTGGTCTGGGCAGACACAGGAGGATCCTCTCCCTGCGGGGCAGCCGGGAAAGCTGATCCCCAGCAGAGGAGGTAAATTTGAAGAATCAGCTTGAACGTGAGCTTCTGCTCCGGCTGGTGGGAGGCTGGTGAGGGAAAACTCCCCCCCGGGGCTGGACACTGCGAAACCCTGGGGTTTAATGAGAAAAAAGGTGTTTTGGGGTGTCTGCACCCAGCAGCTCCATGTCCAGAGAGAAACAGATGGTTTCTGCTCACACGAGGCACCACGGGGGGTTTTCTCTGTTCTTTTTCCTGAAATATGGAAAAGCTGGCGAGGCACCCGCCAGCACCAGCACCCACTGGCATCAGCCCCATGGAGAAGGCTCAGGACCCCACTGAAGCTTCGGTGACGCTGTCTGATGGCCACGTTTGGGGTGACAGCACTGGATGCCCCCCAACAATCCCGGGGTTACCCCTCATTGTAAGAGCTGCAGTGAATTCACCTGCCTCCTCCCCAAAGGGCACTGGGGAACGGGTTGACGTTGCTAACGGCTCCCGGGACTCCGGTCCCCAGCCACCATGACCCTGGAGGGCTGGTTTCCACAAAAACTCTGGAGTTATCAACTTTTAAGGAAAAGTGCGGTGACAGCGAGGCGCAGGACGAGGAGCCAGGCTGTGCCTGCTGTCCTCAGCAGTACAACCAAACCAACCACACTCCCCCACTTCACAGAGGCATCAGAAGACTTAATATCTGCAAAGCAACTCGGTATCCTCGGATGGGAAGGGTTATTAGTACATTACTGCCGATGGCACAAACAATTTCCCTGTAACAAGGCTGCTTCTGCACCAGTCCTCTTGATTTTACGGAAACCCATCACCACCAACACGTGGAAATGCACGTGGTTAGTTCGAGAGCGCTGGCAGGGGCACGGGGTGAGCTCCTCAGGGTTGTCACCCATGGGACCTGCTGCTGCCCCAGTCACAGCCCTGCCACCCTCCTCCCCATGCCAAGACACCAATCCTGATCCACTGCGCCGACCAACATCGGATCCCGGGAAGCTCAAAACCTTCCTCCTCTTCATCCATTTCCCAATTCCTCCTCTTCACCCATCTCTCCATTCCTCCTCTTCACCAATCTCCCCATTCCTCCTCTTCACCCATCTCTCTATTCCTCCTCTTCCTCCATCTCCCTCTCCTTCCTCTTCATCCATCTCCCCATTCCTCCTCTTCATCTCCCAAGAAGCTCCTTGCAACAGAGAGGTGCAGCATCCCCAGTACTCAAAATAAAATAAAGTTTTACAGATTTGTGCCCGAAGATTTAATTAAAATCAAATTAAGCAAATTTTGCAAAAGTAGGACAAAACCGACAGGTTTTGGGAAACCGCACGGAGTGGCCGGCATCCTCCCATTTACCTTCCCTTTGCCGCTGGGACTCCAGCTGCACAAAGCCACTGCGTCTTAATGAAAGGCTCTTGTGGGTGGCTGTCCCCAGGGAAAAATGCACTTTAAAGTCACTTGAACCGAGACCGATTTTGGAGAGAGAGCCAGCTCAATATGACCAAAGGGATCCGGGCAGCGGCCGTCACCGGGCTGGCAGCGCGGCTCCGAGCCACGGCCGCTCCCTGATGGGATTTTTCCCGTCTTACAAAAGGCTTAAAGAGACTTCTGAGAATGAAAAGCTGAGAGCAAAAAAAAAAAAAAAAAAAAATTAAAAAACCAAACCACGTCTCATCGCCATGTTCTGCTCCTGCTCGTACGCCGGGTTTCCAGCATCCCCACATCCCAGCAGTGATGGGGACCTGTGCAAGGGTCCCCTGGGTCCCCCCCAGCTCCTGTCCTCCCCCAGCACTCCAGCCCATCCCTCTCCCTTTCCAGCCTTGTCTCCAGCTCAACAACCCCATTGCACCGGTTCTATTAAAGAGTTAAAGGATCTTTTCTGCAATATCTACTCCCAAAGAACTCCAGAGCCGCCATCCAACCTAACCCCGCAAGGTGAGATCCGCTCCGGCCCCCAGCCCGCGCCGAGGGAGAAGTGAAAGCGAGCAGCTCGCCGGCTGCAAAGCCTTTTTGCTGTTCGCATGTACCCTGGCATCTTGCCCGGACCTATTTTTAAGCCCATTTACTAGAAATCCCACAAATTAAAGGAAATACGGATAATGTTGTAAGAATCCTTTGGGCCAAATAAAAGCTACACATAATTTTCCTTGTGCATCTGAGTAAGATCCTTAACCACAAAACCCAGATTTCCCCAAAGCTCTTTTGCAACAGCGAGAGAATCTTGTTTTGTAAAAAACTTGCTTTGATTCCCGCCTGGATTACAGGGAGCACGGCGGACGCCGCTGCCTCCCGGCCAAACCCGGAGAGGTGCCTGCTGTTATGAAAGGTGTTGGGAGAACACAAATAAATCAAACATCTCCAGCTCCGGAGCGGTGCCTGCTAATGACGGCAGAGCGTGGAGACAGGGCTCACGGAGAGAAGCTATAGGATGGCGTTTTTTTTGGAATTTTTTTTTTTTCTGCATAGGAGACCATTGTGTGTTTTATTTTCCAGCTTCTTTCAAACCGAGTGTTCACGGTGCTCATGAAGACCCAACGCGATGGAAAGGCTCCTCCAGCGCATCGCCACCCTGGGCAAATTCCTGCTTGGTGCCCCCCAACCCCAGCGCATCCCAGCTCCGGGAAAACCCCGACAATCTGGTTTTGACCATCCATCAAATAATGAGCCCAACAAACTCATTTCACTTCTCCTCATCCTGAAACCCGACCTATCCCAGTGGGACAGTCGCCACAGACCTGCTTCTCCATCTCCATCGCCAGTCCCCATCCCTACCTGTGCCCCGGCGGGGCTGGGGGGGCTGCCCCCCCACTGTCCCCCAGGATGGGCACAGGACGATGCCAAGACGAGCTGTGCATCACGCCAGCCACCGCGACGGGACTCACAGCATCTCCTCGGGGATTTTATGTAAAATAATGATTTTATGCATCAACTGAGCTCTGTATTTATATAGCTCTGGGGGGCGAGTCTCTCGTGGGGGGGGCACTGCAGGAAATAACTGACGGACCATCCTGCAGAAACCTCACCCAGCGCTCGGGAAACCTCCGTCCTGGAGAGTGGTGCCAGTGCCCAGAGGCAGAAAAATCCCCCGGTCGGGTGTCACCCCTCCTTTGTCACAGGCACCCCCTGCCTGCCACTGCAGCAAACAGGCAAAGGGCGAGGGGCACTGATGGCCCTTCCCCACCCATGGCCCTTCCCCTCCCCTCACTGTCCCGCTGGAGGACCCTGCGCCCTTCCCCTGCACCCTGTGCCCACACCAGTCGAATGTTGGAGCATCTTCTGCCCCAGGGCGGCTGGGAAGAAGGGAGAGAGCCCGTGTTTGATCCAGCATCTGCAGTTTTCACTGTGCAAAGACTCCACTGCGTTAAACAAACTCCACAAACAGCTCTTGCATGCTGGTAGGATTAAAAAGAAGCCAGCAACCAGATACATGTTTCAGCAAAACTCCTAAAACAAGGAGAAACAGCCCCAAAGCAGCACAGTACAAGTGAGGTTTGTGGTTAGTCCTTGCAGGGGAGGGGACACACGAGGTGCTTCATTTCCAAGAGCGATAAAGCAAAGCGAAGCAATCATCATTAAACCTGACTCTCCCTTCACTCTCGTTCATCCCCAGCAGTCGCTTAAAATGTCTTCCTTGCAAACATTTCAGCCTCCTTTTAAAAAGAAAAAATAATTACGCAGGGGAATAACCACTTCTATTCTACAAAGGCAGATCTGAACAGTTAAACGCACAACTTCGGGAACTTCTCCAAGATTTATATGTTTTGCATGGAAAGCAAATGTTTTTTTTCCTGCCTGGGAAAATATTGAAGCGCTGAGTTTATGAAGCCAAGTCCATTTATTCCTGCTTTATGTTGCTGCTCGGATGGAATCTAATTAGCAATTTAACCGGCAGCGTGGGGATGCGGCGCTGGCCGGTGCTGCGAGCCCCCGACCCACGGCTCTGCCGGCACGTGGCCCTGGGGACTCCATCCCAGAAATATTTTTTTCTCCACGGCAGGACCAGCAGAAGGACGACACCAGCCACCCTTCCCCGGAGCATCCTGCGGGCGAGCCGTGCGGAGGTGCCCAGGAGAGAGCCCGAGGTTTCCCCGCAGCCCCGCCAGTTCATCGCCAACGCGCGTTTCGACACGGTACAAAGTCTTTTTACAGCGATGCTCTTCGAAATAGCAACACACGATTTGCATTTTCCTGCGCACCTGCCTTCCTCACCGATTGCAACTCCTCCTCATCCTCCCGGCTCCGCGCAGCTCCCACCTCGCCGCTGCCGCGTGGGACGGAGCAGCAGGACTCATCCAACGTCAAACCAGCCGGTTCCTCAGCCCGGGCTGCTCTCACCCGCACCAGGACCTTCCACAGCTGCATCCCACGAGTGCACGAAATGCATCTTTCCTCCTCTTTCCATCGCGCTCGCGCAGTGCCCCTGCTCCTGGGAAGCCGGGGGGATGCAGAGCAGGAAAATTCCCCAAATTGGGGAACCCAGAGAAAAAGCCTTGGTCCTTCATCCCCCCAAAAATCCCCAATGGGGCTGAGCACCACGTGGAATGGGGGTGACCCCCAAGAGTGACCCCAGCCCAGCAGCATCATCCCCAATGGGCACCACTGGCAGTCCTGGGTGTGAGCGGACCTGGGCAGCCCCTGGACACCCACCTCCCAGGAAAACAGAAGGGAAAATGCCCCCCACACCAAAAGAGCTTCCACATCACAGCCGGTCCTGCCACCCCCCAGATCCCTGTTTTGTCCCTTCCCCAGGCAACAACCCTTCAGACATTCCCATTTCCTACAGACTGGGAAGGAAAAACATTTCCCAGGGAACTCCCAGCCTGGGAATTAATTCTTATTTCTAAGAGGGGCTCGTTCTTGCCTGCCCCGGAGCAAATTCTGCCTTTTGTCAATTAAAAGATTAGAAAACTCTCAGATCTGCCCTGTCCTGAGTATCAATTATTTGCTCAGACACCTGGAGAACTTTCCCCCCAGATTTAAGGTCCTTTGGCTTTTTTGTAGCAACACAGCAAGAGATTTGCCTCTGTTTTCCCATTTATTTTTGTATTGTTGAAAATCTTTCTGGCCAGTTAAACCAGAACCATCGCGATTGCGAAACCCAGGAAATTTTGCTGCAACGCTCTGTAACACTCGCAAGGCAATTAGCCAAAACCTCACACAAATAAGCTTTTTTTTTGCCACAACACCGTTCTAACCACCAAGCATTAACCCATTTTCTTAGGAAACAACATCTGCTGAAACAACTTCCTAATCTAGGAGCAGGAGTGCAAAAAAAAAAAAAAAGAAAAAAGCCGCTGCAAGTATCTCTAGTCCATGGCAAACAAAACTTTCAAAGTTTTCAGGCAGAGCTGTGCCACTCAGAGGTACCACCTTGCCCCAGCTGGGCAAAGGCTCCTTGTACAGACCCTCTCCCCAGAATATTAATTTAAAATTATTTAAATTTAATTATTTATCAAAGCTTTCCCTGCAGCACGGATATGCCTGAGAGACGGCAGTGATGGTGGAGCACCCCGGGGCGTCAGGGCAGGAATTTGCAGCCCTGGGTGTCGTGGGTTCTGAAATCCTGGGAGCTCCAAAAGCTGCATCCCGGAGCCGGGGGAACAAATCACAGCACAGGCAGGGCAGCTCCTGGGGAACCGTCGGGAAGAATAAAGAAACCACTGGGCAATAAAGCAACCGTTGCCATTTCCTACCCCTGCGTTTACGGGGCTTTTCTTCCTGGGAAGATGTCAAGATGGAGCAGAAGTTAAGCTTCATGCTTTGCCCTAGGAAAGGGTTATCGCACAGATACACCGAGGCAGAGCACAGGAAAATAACCAACATTACCCAGCCACACCGGCACGCTCCAGACTTCTCCTTATTTCAGCTGAAAACAGCAGCTCCGCTCCTGTGCAGTTTGTCAGAACTCATCCCCTCCCTTATTCTCTGACCCTGCTTTCTCCCCCATCCTGAAAAACCAATAAAATCAAAAGAAAAAGCTTCCTTTTGGGAACGCGGCGGTAATAATACTGCTACCATCTGTTGATAAGTCCAAGGACCTGCACGGGGAGGAGCGAGGCTGCAGAGCTGAAGGGGAGTCAAGTGTTTGCATGGTTTTATTGGGAAATGAAATCCAGCTTTAAACACTGTAAATTGGAGACTATTCTGAATCACCTCTTGAATTTTTTAATGCTACTCCTGGGAGCACTGAAGGTAAATATGTTAATTTGACTTCAATCATGGTGCAGGAAAAAAAAAAAAGCGCAGTGTGTTAGTTTAGGGTACCAAGTCTTAAAACTATTCATGCATTTCTGCATATTTTATTCTCGGCAAATAAAGTTCCGAGGTTCTATAAGGAGGCTGAGAAATGATTCTGAGCAAGCAATAGTGAGGGGTGCGTTATATAAGGCCGATACTAACGGTAAGCTGTTCCTAAAATCTGAGAGTTTTAGCAGCTACATTCCTAACAGTCCTGCGGTGGTTTTTCTTAGGATGGCAAAACAGCACCTGGAGGAGGGAGGTTGGGGACCTGGCGGGTTTCAGCCCCCCCATGACCGTGGTGCACCCCAGTCCTGGGGGTCAGCTCTCCGGTATTTCTCTAATTCGCTCTCCGCAGCGGTCCACAGCAGCCAGCACCCCGTCCAGCCGCCCGGCCACGGTCACAAGCCGTCGCAGGTTCGTATTCCCCGCGGGTTAATTCTCCGCCTGATGTTTCAGCGTAACGGATCTCCCAAAACACACCAGGCGTTAAAAATTAACGGGGTTTCAAGTTTGTAACACCTTAGTGATGCTCGGGGCTGTCTCGACCCTTGATTTCTCCTGCGATACCCCGCTCAGGTTGCGAGGAGGACGGGAGCGTGGCCAGCAAACCCCGAGGTGCTGCTCCTGCCCGTGCCCGTCCTCCTGCCCAAATCACCCCAGGACCCCGAGCAAAGCAGCATCACGGCATCTGCGGCGGATACACGGACCACATCAACGTCCGAGCGCAGCATCGCATCCCAGAGATGCTCGGCAAGCTCCAGCCGGGCTTTGCTTGGTGCTAGCGTGGGCTAGACCTGCTCTGCCCCTCTCCCAGCCCCACTCCGTCCCGGGGTCGGAAGCTTTCCTGGGGACCAGCCGCTTGCCCCGATGGGGAATCGCTGGGCGTTGTGGGACCATCGCAGCAAGCGGTGTGGATATAAGGACATCCCATCATCTAGTGCAACAGCACCGCTCAGCACTGCCATGGGAGAAACAAACAGCAAAAATAAAAGCCAGTTTGGCTCATTTTCCTCCTTCCTACATCTTTTGGTGAGACTCAAAAGGAGCCTCTGGGGGCTGTAGATCTGTATGTGACAAACCCATCACACACCAGCCAGGGACCGGGCGCTGCAGCAACGCCGCGCGTCCCCACGTTTAACCTGTCACAGCTCCGTCCCGCAGGGCTCACAGACCCCGAACACACGCCGGGAACGCGGTGGTCTCACTGCACAGCCTGCCCCTTGGAGGAAAATCCCCCCTCAGCTTGTACGAAATGCAAAATTAAATTTTAGCTGTGTTTCAGAGAGTATTGCTGGTGTGCAGCCAAGTTCTTTTTTTTTTTTTTTTTTTTAATGAAATTTTTCAGTAAGTTTAGATCCCAAAGGCAGCGTTCTGCCCAAACCAAAGGATAATGAAGCATGGTAATTTCAGGAGAAACAAACCCAGTCTGAGACCTTTCTGCACTGAAAAGGATCTTAAACAGCGACGAGCTAAAGAGGCTGGACGGGGTGCTGGGCAGCACAGCAACGCGGAACGATGGAGGGGTGGGAGCGAGGCGGCGTTTGCCATGTGCTGGAGGCACCCGCCGGCTCCATCCACCCCTTCGCTGTCGTATCACGACCTACCTGGGCCGAAGGAGTTAACAGCTCTCCTGGGACCATGTAACAGGAGACGGGAGTTAGTCATCTCGGCATGTCCGGATCCGTCCCAACTGGAGCCGCGGATGAGCGGAGTTGCCTTGGAGATGCAGCCAAAACCAATGACCAGATATTAACTTTTCACAAGGGGCTGCCAAGGGAGGCAGAACACGCCAAACCAGCAGGACAGCTTCCAGCGGAGGCGGGATTGCTGGATATGGCAGGAGGGACCCTGAAGCCCCCCTGGAGAAGGAAAACCCTGCACGGTTTTTTGCTCAAGAGGGAGGATTTCCCTTTGCAAAGCCAAGGGCTAGCAAGGAAACCCTGGTCAGGGTGGGTAAATGGTGCCCTGATGCAAGATGCTGTCTCCCCTTGGTTTAATTTTAAATTTGACAATAAAGATACCAGCATCCAGCTCCTTCCTTCTCTCTGAAACCAGCTTCAAAAAAAACTGCTTCACCCAGCCTGGCCTTGAACCCCTCCAGGGATGGGGCATCCACAGCTTCTCTGGGCACCCTGGGCCACTGCCTCACCCCCCGCACAGAAAATGTTTCTTCCCCAGATCTCATCTCCATCTCCCCTCTTTCAGCTTAAAACCGTTCCCCTCATCCTGTCACTGCATGCCCTGATCAATGGACCCCCCATCTCTCCTGGAGCCCCTTTTAGCACTGGAAGGTGCTGGAAGGTCCCCCCGGAGCCTTCTCCTCTCCAGGCTGAACAACCCCAACCCCCCCAGCCTGTCCTCAGACAGGAGGTGCTCCAGCCCTCCCATGAGATACACCGGCACATCCTTCCCTCTGGACCATCCTTCCCTCCAGCTCATCCTTCCCTCCGGAGCATCCTTCCCTCCACCCCGGGCAGGAAAACATCACCTGCCGCGGGAGGACACACCATGACCCCCAGAGTCCAACCCAACGCCCAACCTCTGACGGGGGAGATACTTTCCAGGCCCTGCAACATTACTCAGGAGCTCGGGCTCAGGCAGGGAATGATGTACGGGGAGGGTGGGATGCGGGAGAGCTGAAATCCCCCATCATGGCTGCGCTGGACCCTGCCCCAGCCCCACCACCACCCAGACCGCGATGGATGGGGGCAAAACCGTGCCCCAGGCTATCGGGGACATCACAGAGCTGAACAGCACTCGCCACCTCCCTCGTTAGAGGGGCACGAGCTGGAACGGATGTGTTGGTGTGAGAGCCCGAAGCACAGAAAGCTCCCGCTCCGATCCGCAGCCGGCCCCTTGATATTTTTTCCCAGAAGGAAAAACAGAAGATGCTTTCCATAAGCAGACGATTTCAGCAGCTAATTTTACCATCACTTATGGTCGACTTTATGACTAAGATTTCATGCTGACTATATTAATCCTGTCAAATTTCGGAGTGAGAGAGAAACGATACTGTATATTTTATGGCTGCAATAACTTCTAAGCCATTAGACATGCATGCTGACATGAAAGTAATCAAATTGATTTTTTTTCCCTGTTACAATGAAGAACTTTGTGTGAGCAAACAGCCTTTCTGGCACAGGAATGAAACCCCCAGAAGCCTGCACTCGCTGGGGAAACGAGGAAATCGCCGCGAGCCATCGGTCAGCAACCGGGGGTATTCTGCGCACTCACACGGGACCGTCACCAAAGCTGCAGGGAACACGGCCGTCAACCAAACCATCGACAAAACCAACGCGAGGGACAACGGGAGGTTTCTGAAGCAACGTTAAATACAGCAGAAGATGCAGTTAAGTGTGTTCCCAGCATTTTTTAACCCATCAGACACACTCAGCCCCTCGCGCGGGGCAGCAGCTCGCTGGGCGCTTCGCCAGACGTTGGGTGCACAAGCCAGAAGAGCTCAGAAGTTGCTTAGAGGGCTTCTGGGCAAGTCCTGGAGACCTGGAAATACTAAGGGCTATCCTACCCGTGTCCCCGTGTGCGAGCCTGGGGACGCCGAGGCAGCGGTCAATGTGACAGCCCGTGTGCCAGACCGCCGGCGGAGAAACCCAGCTCTGCAGAAAGCAGAAAGGCAGATCATCTAAAATAATTATTTAAATGCAAATAGGCTTTTAATTATAAATTCCACTTGCTTAGTGTTTTGTTGTTTTTTTTT
>VZTO01027884.1:8534-33090 GCA_013400615.1 Syrrhaptes paradoxus
GACTTGATGATACTTGTAGTCTTTTCCAACCTTAATGATTCTATGAATATTCTAAAAATCTTAATTTTTCTTATTAGAGAATCAAAGGAGAATATTTGCTTTCTTTTAAATGCTTTCTATATGCACTAATATTCTTACATGAACTTAAGGGCTCAGGTTTTGCCATCTACAAGGCAGGTAGAGGCAATAATTTAAGTTAGTGTCCTTAGACATATGATGATACCTTCAGGAAAAAAAAAAGTTTAAAATAACATCTTTCTATTTCATTCTCATGTCCCTGCTTACAAATTTGCAGAAACTCTTTTTCCTGCTCCCCCAGACAGAAATTAACAAATTGGATTCTAGGGTAAAAAATGAAGTTTACCCAAGGGTTAAAAAAAAGACTAAGGTAAAAATTAGGGAAATTAAGCCTTAGTCTGGACACATAGGTGTGCTTCCAGAAGCACAGCAAGCTGTGTTTCACAGAGACACAAGGAATCTGCAGATGAGCCCACAGCAAATGGAAGAAACCTCTAAAAAGTCTGATCAACTTGGAAGAGCAGCCAATTTGCAGGATGTAGGAGGGGAAGATACCCACTCTTATGATGGCTCCTCCAGAAGCTATGCTAAGAGCTGTTCCTGGTGCTGAGCCAGTGCTGGATTCCAGTACAGGTTTGGTCCAACAAAAACTTTTTCATGGGGCTGAGCTTTAACTTCATGATACTTTTCCCCCTTGTAATAACACATTATCCCTTATTGTCTGACAACATGACTCACTCAACTCAATCATTCACAGAAAGCTTGGTCGTTGTTCAAATAGTACCTGCATGCTGAAAGCATAATCAGCATATGAACATTTTCATTAAGGCTGGAAAATACAAAGAAAAGTCACAATCTGATCCTTGTTGTATTCTCATTATGTAGTACAATCTATAAATCTGAACACACTTGCATGATACAAGGACACAAAATTAGGGCATAAAAATAAGATTTAGAAATTGAGCCCTGGACATGCCATTAATACCTTCCACTTGTTTTCAAACTAGTAATGCTGGATTAGATTACAACGCAACATAATTAACACTGTATTTCTGGCACCTCTGAAGTCAATAACAAGAGCAAAAAACCAAGGTCAGTCATGAAAGAAACATTCCAATATTAAGAGGCACGTAAGACATGAAACCGATCTATTTTACACTAGAATTAAATAATTTAATGTGGGAGATGTTAAATGCAAACCATGCACGTTTCTTTTGTGAAAATAATTTTATGGTTTCATTGCCCGATCACACATGCAGGCAGAGTCATTCCTTGCAAAGGTTTTAGGCTGCGAGGGAAGGGGGAACACACATGAAGTCTCAAAGCCTCTACTTTCTGTTTATCCATGTGAAGCAAGGGAGGACCCCCCAGCTCCTCTTTTGCTGTCCACTCTGCTGTCTCTTCACTTTAGTCCTTTTTCTTCTGGTTTACTGCCTATATAAAGGCAGATCAGTCTAGTGCCACACTTTCTCAGTCTGCCTTCTGCATCCACCTTGGATGGACAGCTTACCCGAGTAAAGATCTTACAGTCTTTGCCAATCCTTCCAGTCTTTATCTTTTCTGACGTTACAGCACTAAACTCAGCAAGAGCTTTCTCCTCTGACCACTGTTTCACCTTTCCTCACTGTCAGCTCTGCACTGCCTGAGACTGTAATCACCTCCTTGCTGCATTAGCAGAAAAATGGATCAGTGACGCTTTAACCATACCTAAAAATGGGGACATTCCATCAGGCCACAGAAATGGCTGACTGAATTAAAAGGTGAACTTCAGAGCTGTAATTAAAGCTGAAGTTCATGTTAGATTCCCTAAACCAACCTCTCCCCAGTAACCATGCTCCGAGGGACATTCAGCACAGAAATTTTTAAACTAATCTTTCTTAAAAATTCTTTTCTTGTCTTATAAACCCTTCTGACACTCAAGTTTTCCAAGGACATCCCAAAATGACTCATATGCTAGGGCCACTGCTTCCTATTTTCTGTGAAGCTTTTGACTGCACAAATGTTGAATAAAGTTCTGACCCCAACTGCTAGAGAAGAGAATAAGCCAGAAGGAATTCACTGACAGAAAAAATAAATATTGTTTATTGATGGGATATTTTGCCAATGAATACTTTCAAATGGGAGAGGAATATGTATCATATTATGATCTTTAAAAATCTCATTTTAATATTAATGCTTTGTAAGTATCAAGAATTTAATGGATTCAGCCAGCCTGGAGTTCAGACATGTTCTAAAAAATGAGATCAATAGCATATTTTTTTAAACGAAAAGTTAAGTCAGATGGCAGGATTACTATCTCTTGTTCCCAAAGCCAAAAACTAAATGAGGCATGTACCCTTATCAGGATCACAATTGTGATACAAAAAGGTCAGTCTTCAAGCAGGATTAGTGTAGATAAAACATGCACAGATGTAAGACTTAAAATGGTTCTCTCAAGAATCGGGGACTGAGAAACTGTGAAGTAAAATGGAAATGAAAGATTCTTAAGATGTGCATGAGTTAAAAGAACTACTTTAAAGATGTAACAGTCCATGTAGAATGACATTATTACATATCTAGCACAATCAATCAGTTTGCTGAATGCTCCCAAAAGCAACCTGGCAAAAAAAATTGCATGCAGACAATAGTCCATAAGAAAAAACCCTAAACAACAAAAACCCAATATAGAGAAGACCTTACCTAGCTGTTTGTCTCGTTCTTCTCTCCGTTCTCTCGCAAGCCGTTGCCTGTCATCGACCTTTAATATTGATGGATAATCTACAAATGGAGGGAGGCAAAAAATATTAGCAATACAGCACAAAATCAAATGGTACCATAAACAAGCTTTTAGGGGAATGACCATGAAACAGCTATAGTTATTCTGCTTTCAAAACAGATCGCATTTCCAGAAATCCGTCTTATGAAAAAGAATGGAACAATTAAAAAAAAGTATGTATGTATTCTAATTATCACGATGTAAAGCACTCCCAAAGAATGGATTAAGTTGTAACTCTGAGTTCCAAGCAAGACTACTGCCTTTGAAAACCCAGGAAGAAGTTTTGTTTTGTTTCCAAGCCTGTAACAAATTGCTTGCTTGAGAGCATTCTGAATAGTTGAGTTATTATTCCATAACCTCTCCAAAATGCATCCACAGGAACTTCTATTGTAATGCAACACCCTCTTCCCACCAGTATTGCCTCAAAAACTCCCAATAAGCCCTATTCACGAGACTGAAGCAGCTCAGTACCCAAGGAAAAAAGGTTGGATCAAAAAACACTCTAGCAGTTCTGGTTGAGCTTCTGAAGACAGCATGATACTGATCTCCACAGATCAGTTTGTGTTTGTGTGCCCATGTGTTAGAAGTCCTGCAAACATTTTAAGACAGTGCATCACATGCATGGACTGTTATACTGTGAGTATATATAAATATATATATATATGCACACACCAGATGATAGTGTCCTCAGCTATCCTTGTAGATTGAAAGTTGGCTACACAATTTATTTAGAAAATATCTGCAACTGGCCACTTGGATCACAGCAATAAGAGTAAGAATATTATGAAAAATCTGTGTCAGAGCCCAGGTTTGACTATCAAAATTCAGCATTGGTTGGAAAAATGCCACTTGGCTCAGTGAGTTCTCTGGAAAACAACAAAATGTTGAACAGCTAGCATCCTACTTCCAGCCTCAGCAGTGGAGCTGTTCCAGGCAAAAAGGGAACAAAATCCAAGTTACCAATTCATCTCAGCATGCTTTCAGGACTAATTTCCTACTCACCCATAGCCCATTCTGTTAAACCTGGCAAGCTGTTCATATTATGCTTTTTTACTAGCACTGGAAAAGTCCGCTTTTAATAAATACACAAGTAAACAGAAATCATAGAACCATAAAATGGCTAGGGTTGGAAAGGACCTTAAAGATCATAAAGTTCCAACCTCCCTGCCACAAGCAGGGACACCTCCCCCTAGCCCAGGTTGCTCCAAGCCTCATCCAGCCTGGCCTTGAACACCTCCAGGGATGGGGCATCCACAGCTTCTCTGGGCAACCTGTTCCAGTGCCTCACCCCCCCCACAGTAAAAAATTTCTTCCTAATATCTAGTCTAAATCTGCCCTCTTTCAGCTTATAACTGTTGCTCCTCATCCTATCGCTACACTCCCTGATAAAGAGTGTTTCCCCATCTATCCTGGAGGCTCCCTTTAGGTACTGGAAGGCTGCTGTTAGGTCTCCTCAGAGCCTTCTCTTCTCCAGGCCAAATCACACAGAAAAAAGAAAATATTTCTGGGTAAAAAGAAATACTGAAATAAATTGGACCATTAAGGGGAACTCCATCTTAAAATATATTTTAAAATAAAGAGCTATCTAGAATACTGTCACCATCAAAGCACACGAAAACAAAACAACAGTTGACTTTTCACTATTCAGTGTGTATACAGAAGAAAGCAATTTGTAAAAACATGTATAGTCAGCCCATTTGTGTATAGACTGCATACCTATGAAAAAAGTTACTAGAAAAACAATACAACGGGTCATAAAAATTAGGTTAAAGATATTTGCAAAATTAAATCCCTGAAGGAGGGATGTGTTATACAGATTTTGAACAGTTATTTGAATTAGACAGAAAACCAGTAATGTGCATTTCAAGTTTCTGTATCAGGATGACAGGATTTCTCGAATGAAAGTTACTGATAACCAGCTTCAGTTTAATTATTATTGAACTCTCATCAGTGAAAAACTATCATCCCAATAACAGTCAGAAGCTACAGCCCCACAAAATGGCATTAAGAGTGATGCCAAGTAAGGGCTGCAAGGAGAAAACTCATCGCATAGTTTGCGGGAAGAAGAACATTCAAACATGACAGCCTTAAAGAAAGGTGCAACAAGTGAACAAGTCACCAGCAAAGATAATGTATCACCCAGTTACAGATTAAACCTTTAGCATTGGTTATATATCACACAGTGCTGCCACTTGTAAAACTATACCTAGCCATGCTATCGCACAGATTTGTCCAATGTACATTGTAGATTAACACCTGGCTGACGTTAAGAAGTGTGCTGACTTGCATGCAGTGTCTTCAGCATGCAGACATGTCAAAAGGCTAATAATGTTCCTTCTCTCTCTCAGCTGGCACACAAGATTCACAAAATATGAATTTCTGTGGCATGAGTAATTAGTGCTAGTGGAATAATGCACACCCAATATGAATTCCCCTGGAAAATAAGAACTCCCTTCAAGGTCTGTCAGAAAAGTCAATCTAACATTGAGTTGACAGAGAATGATGAGACACTGGGGAATAACAAAATCCTGCTTCTTTCAGAATGTACTGTTCTCCTTCCAGTTTGAGGGGTGTTTTTTTTATTTCCACTTTCTTGAGAGGAGAAATTTCCCTACTGGGGAGAAGCAGCTGTTCTTCAAAGAGGCAGAAGGGTTACACAGACAGGCAAACTGAAAAGGTCTCCCTTAAGAATTCCTAATTATAAGCAACAGAAGGAATAAAATAAATTTTTAAAGCTACCCTCTGCCATTCTTTTTGAAGATATCCAATTATTTTTCTATATAACACACCTGATAGCATTCTCACACACAGCCCCTCTTCCAACACCCAGGATGTCAGAACAAACCTAAAGAATTCACATTAAGTTGCAGGCTATGCAGAGTGTAAGCTTTGCTCTGCTAGAAGCTGGAACATATACTACTTGTGAAAAATCTTACACTGTTCATTAAAATGTCTTTTCTAAGCCTTGAAAATTATCCTTCATAGATAGCTACAAATGCATTCTGAATCCAGCTGATCTGCTGACACCCCCAGGACATAGCTTCAACAGCTTCAAATTGTGGCAAACCAAGAAAAGTTCAGTGGGTCTGGTCCCCATTTTATTTCTCATGTCTCCGCTTGTTAGCAACTTTCCAGGCAAACACCTGGGGGACCAGCTTTTCTTCTTAGCAGTAGGAATACCAGGACAAACACACAAGGTACTTTGTACTCTCTTGCTCATACTCATCATCAGGCAATAGCTTTAAGTTGCTGCACAAGGAGATGGGAAACATCATTTGCAACAAATACTGCAAGAATTCCTCGGTTCTTACAGAAATAATTGATAACTGGGCATATGCAAAGTCTTACAGACAACACTCCAGGAAGACCCATGTGCTGAGGCAGAAGTTGCAGTCTGGTTATAATGCCATGCATGTGAATTCATGCCCAGCAACCTATTTCACTACACTTACATAACATACAAATGCTTAATATTATGCCTGAGAGGGATGTTTGGAGATTAAATAAAGCATAGTTGTACAAAGGGGAAATTAATTTTCCTATTGCTGAAAATTAAGCCTCTAAACTCCATATGAAAACAGTATTTTTCATAAACTTACAACACTTACTGTTAGTTCAAAATTATTTTTAAGAATTTACTATTAATTTAAAAGAACTTAGAACCATGAATAGTATTTTGCAGAAATTCAGCACTGAAATGTCAGTCAGTTTTGGTATTCAATTATACGAACAAAAGGAAAATGCAAGCTTTCAAATCTTCTATATGATTAATATACACTGAACTCTTAAGCACAGTTGACATTTGTAGAAATTAGGTTATAATTTTTCTAAATTAGTAATTGTCATATGCACTTACTACATATGACCAGTTTCTGTGGCTCAGCTAACTATTAGCTATACTCAGTGTGACTTCAAAGTCAGACTACTATTATTCTTCATTTCCATCTATAATCCTCTCAATCTCTTCTCACAAATGACTCCTTACCTTGTGCCCTGGACTCTTAGGGTACTAATTTCCTGTACTAAAGAAACTAAAAGGGATATTCAAGTAGAAAATAACAGTTTGTAGGTTAGTTCACAGGGGTGCTGTGGGGAAAATGAAATGTAAGCCACAGCATTATTTGAAAAGATGCATTGCTTGAATCTGAAACTATCTTCCTTTGGCTAGCTACCTTTGCACTGGTATGCACACACTTGGGACTCCTAGTATTTGTTCAGCCTGTAGACACCTTTCAGACAATAATGATACTGTTTATAGAGAAAGCTGTCACTCCTGCTTGCAAACTCTTGGGTTTGTTTTTTTTTGTTTTGTTTTGGGTTTTTTTGTTTGTTTGTTTTTTAAACCAAAACACTGTTTAACACAAAATTGATATGCAGTCTAAAGTAAACAACAAGTCTCAAACAAACAAAAAGCAAACCACCAGCTCTCAGGAACTCTCTTCAACACAGACACTCACCAGCTGGGTGCAGAGCTAAACCCCGCACATGTGGCTGTGCCCCCCTTCTCTTCAGCCCCAGGAATTTTGCCTTCCTTTCTGCACACCAGCATAGATGAATGGAACAGGAGCAGCTAGGACACCCTCTTGAGAAATGAAAAGTGGGATTGAACTACTGCCAGATAAAGTGGATATTGAACCCTGTCTGACACCGAGAGTTCTGGTTCTGCTGTGGAGGTGGGTGATATCTCCAATCTCTCCTTTTTCCCTTTGCCTCTTGGACTGAGCAAAGCCGTGAATGCTGTGCTGTGTGCTGGACCCAGTGCTGTGTGGCAGAGCACGCGAGGTGTGATCTGAACCCAGACTGAGATTGCTTCCCTCCAGGGATGTAGCCCAAAGGTACCCCGTTTGGGGACAGGGAAGAGTCTGTCCAGTACAAACCAACCATTGAGCTGCCAGGGTGTACGGGAGCTGAAACAGGGGTGCTTACGGTTTGCCTAGGCATCAGTAACACAAGCATCTCTACTTTCTCAGGCACCTATACAAGATCATTATTACTTGCATATTTTAAGCTTGGTACCTAAATTGCAATACAGGCAGAATTTAGATATCTAAGTACTCTTCTGGATCTTGGTCTAAGCATGCAAAGGGAACAGACTCATGGCATCACACACTTTAGTAGACTTTCAACTGTTTAAGAGAACAGTGAATTAAATCCACACAATGTCCCAATCAGGTATGGTGAAGTAACGACAAATATCTGCCCACTGCACAAGAGTATATTACAGAATATGGCATGCTTTGTGATCAGCAAAGAAATATCTGAACAGAAGCACATTTATGTAAAGCTTTAAATCTTTGCCTACAGACGATAATTCTCATGCAAGCACAGATACAAGTATAGTGGCTTCTGTTGCCTTATCCTACTTCCCAACCCTCATTCCTGAGCTGTACTACAATAGAAGTAGGGTTTTTTCAGTTTTGCTTCTTTGCAAACAATCAGAGATTCCTGTCTAACTGAATATGAACAGTCACTGATACTAGTTTTGACTAAAACATTAAGAGAGGCATAAGAGCAATTGGTTCAGAAATTCCTAAGACAACAGCTGTTTCTCATATACCATTGAGGCAAACAGCCTTATAACATGAAGCATGTAGAATGGCGCACCTGGTTTAGTTCCAGTGTTGCTTTGTCCTGAAGTGGCTTTCTTGTCTTGTATTTTAGAACCTTCAGCTGCTAAAATAAGGAAGAAAAGAGATTAACTAGCCATGTTATTAAACAACAGCTCAAACATTCTATTATAACACAACTTAAACATCATCCAATTCCCTTTAGAACAAGACCGTTCTGAAATATCACTTTAATACCATTCTACACCATCTTGCATAGAAAAACTCTATGCTATGCTAATGCTATATATGCGACTAATTTTTCTTCTGCCTTCTTAATGATGCTTTGGAAACCACTACTTCCAAAGAACAGCAGCCTTTATTTTTCTAAAATTTAATTTCCTGTAGAAGAAGCTGGATTAATCACACTGGTAAAAGCAAGTTAGTGGGAATAACAGAATGAAACTGCAGAATGACTTTGAAGAGGCAAACATTCAAACATGTTGCAATGTTTGGATGCAACAAGGAAACCGTTGCATTCCAGTGATTTAAAACTAATGTCTAGACTTGTGTTTTGAAAGAATAAAAAGAGAGATGCCTAATTTTGGTTAGATGTCAACACAGACTTTCTTGTTAAGGGAAGTAGGTTGAAGGAACTGTTGAGGGAACTATGGCAAAGCAAAGAGTACTTGCTATAAATCTCTAAATTGGTTTGCTAATTTTAGTATGGGTAACACAAATCTACACAATTTCAGATATAAACTTCTGAAATTTCCATCATTAACAAATGGAAAATGCCTATTCTTTTGAAGTCTAAACAGCATCACTTCCAGAGTACATTTGCAAGTTAGAGGTTTGACTCAGAAGAGTAACAGAACATCTGTATTTCATTTCTACTCACTGAAACAGTAAAGCAAAGCAAAATTCATGCCTTATTTAAACATACCTATGAATTAATTTTTACAGTGAAATATTTTCAGTTCTTAGAAGCTTGAAGCTGAAGTACCTCTTTTCATACTTCCAACACTGTGGAACTTAAGGGTCTGGTTTGCAAACATAAATAAACTAAAGGACACCAAGCTGTAGTGACCATCCCAGTTCTTTTTGCTCTGGTACTTATCACACAAGTCTGCAATCAGAGTTGCCATACAAACCACTGTTACCAATGTTTTTCACCTCTGGTACCCTGGCTGAGCTAAGCAGAAGTGAAAACTCATCAGCGTTAGTGTTTACTACTCATGGAATAGTACAAGAGTTGCCATTGTTTTCGTCATATTGTAGACTAGGAAGATAAACACATGATTTAAAACTGCCACAGATAATTCAGCACCAAACTGCAACACACTGAAGCATAAATAGGTTTCTTTGGAAAAAATCCACAGACATAAAACCAGATGACGCAAATAACTGCAGGGGAAGGGATAATATTTTTTTTTTTGGAATAAAAATGTGTAACTACTCTATTGGGAGATGCATAATTCTAAAAAATTACTTTTGGATTACTATATTTGCTTTAAAAAGCATTGCATCCTAAAATACTAAATAGTGTAGGAGAACATACCAAACTGAGTGCCTTTGCAGGGAAAGTCCTTATGCTGCTTAGAGTTTCTTATAGATGATAAACACAGTAACTGTAACAGCATCTACAAAAACGCTGACGCTCACATTATTTCCTCTGGATAATTATATTGCTTCATCTTACTGCAATATAAAACAACAATATTAACATAAAAGGACCACTGGAAAAAAGGTCCCTGTTATCTGCTGAATAAGCCTGTGCTGTGAAGCTGATTCTGCAGCTGACCAGAAGGCTGCCAAGCTCAGCCAGATACAGATGAGATACACAAACGATAGCTTTTTGATTACACTTCACCAAAATAAAAGCTGAAATGTCACCACCCAAGGGCATGCAGAGCAACCTTGGTTCCAGACTCCCAGCATTTTGTACTGTGCAGTCTGTCTTAGGCCACATGCTATTCAAACACCGAGAACGAGCAACATACAACCTGCAGTAATTTATTTGTGACCCTGTTGCTCAACGGCAAAACACTTTCAGCCAAGGTGTAAGAGTACCAGCTGCCTCTCCTTGGGTTTCTGACTGCTGCAGGCAGCATTTGCTATCTTGACGTCAGAGATCCTCACATCCAGAATCTGTGTCAGTGTATTGTTGTAATAGGTGTACATGGAAGGTCACTTCAGAGATGATGAAACGGATCACTTGTATATTGTTCTAAGTGAAAAACTTTTCTGGACTTCAACTAGAGAGCTTGCTCCAAACTATGAGGTAATTCCTGTGAGTATTTCCAAGTCACAGTGAAGCTTACACCTACCGCTGAGAATTAGGCACAGAATAGCCTGCTTTCAATATCTCACTGATCCCAAGGTCAGATTGCTTGAGCTGGGGAGAGCAACTTGAGTATTCATTATTTGATATCCTTGTTCAGAGGGCACCACGATCAAAGCATAGTGCAGCCTTGGAGCTCTCCAAAAACACAGATAGCAACTGCAGTCCAGTAAGGTGAATATGGGGATAGAAAGAAGGAGAAAACAGATACTTTGCTATATTATTGCTGTATTAAGCAATTTGATCTTGATATCCAAACTTTTTTAAAAGCAATGCAAACTCTGGTGTCAGTTTTACAAGAAGAGAAGGTAATGATTTCTCCCCCCAAAAGCAAAAAGTGAAACATAACATTCTTTTGATACAATATATATATTTTTAACTAAAATGAATGTCACAAAATGAACAGTATCTACTGATCAGGAGACTCCCACAACTCCCAGACCAACACAGTGCTTTCTTCTTGCCAGACCACTGATGTACACACAAGCCCTCACATCCCTGCTGAACTCAGTGCATACCCATGCTTTCCTCTATGATTTCATATCTTCCCAAATTTGTTCAGGCTGCACTAGTTGGAGAGGACTTAATACCACGTGCACCGAGGTTTGTAGCTACCATCCCAGTGACTTCACATTTAAGATACAGAGCAGGCCTGTAATAGCGGTATTTCTGCCATGGCAACGTACTCATCATTCAAAAGCAAGGCACAACTGTTTTTCTGTCTCATGGTAATTAATCCCTTTCTGCAGTAACAGAGTGATCCTGTTGCCATATGGGGACATGCCCACATACACATACCATATTCAGGTGCAGGTTGAGTATGCCCTGTGTAAGAACAAACACTTGTTATCTTCACTAACATCTCAGTCTGCTGAGCTTTGCTCTTGACAGGCCAGGTTTAGACCATGGAAGCAAGGTGAGGCTTCAGAACTGCTATTTTCCATAGAGAGCAAATTCAGATAGGTACTGGCGTTCTGGACACTATACAGAAGAGTCAAATTTCAGCAGTTTGTTTTTCCTACTTTAATGATCTTCCTCTGCAGTCTGTGTAACTGCAAACATACTCTAAACACCAGCGTGCTTCTAGCATTCCCCCCCCCCCCCACACAAGAAGGGCTGAAAATGTTTTAGAGAGACATAAAACACTGCAAAAAATGAAGTGATATGAACTCTCTAAGCAGAAGAAAGATAGTTCAAAAATAGGACTATTCCCTTTCAAAGTCTTCTTTCCAGTTAGGTTACTCTACATTGTCACCTTACACAACTATTCAAGCAAGAGCTACAACACAGCTCTCCCACTCCATTACTTTTAGAACACATTCACCAGCTCCCTGACCTTCTGGGTACCCCCAGCCGCTGTCTTTCCACAGAGCTTCTACCAGCAGCACAGCAGCTCTCACTGGATTCTAAGTTACTAGCCTGCTACATATGAAGGACAATTCCCTCACTTCCCACCCCTATTAAAAGACACCTACAATAAAGCTTAAGAGATTTCCATTATCTGAGATTTCCCCTCCTCTGCTTTCAATTACTTTAAGCTCAGAATCACTACATCTGCTGAACTAAGTAGACTCCTGGCCTTCATCCCATAATTGTTTTAAACCATCTTCAGTCTCATCTTTTTGCTCCTATGAAGAAGACCAGGTTGCAAGAGAAACACTATTGAACTAGATTTGAGAGAGAATAAATGGGGGCCCACTGCAAGAAGAGAAACAGGATAATTTCAACCTAGCCTATAGGTTATTTAGTGGCTATTTTCATTTTACAGTCAGCAATAACAGAAATACACTTGCAAAAACAGACAAGTTACTTGAGATTGAAAGCATTTTACTCCCAAAGAAACTGTTCTGCACAGGCCCTGACAACTGTCTTCAGAAAGATCTTAACAAATCTTTTACCAAAGAATCAGTAAAAATAAAGATGTTCAAAACTCAAGACAGGACAATATGGGGGGGAAAAAAGTAGTAGTATTGTTTAAAGCTAACAGTCTTGGGCATTTAATGCTCTATGCAAAGGAACATAGGGTAAAATTAACTATAATTTGCTATAAAAGCTGCAGAGATGTCTGCAAGATGCAGCTTCTTAAATAATGGAGTACCATGACCTTGTTTACTAAAGAAAAAGTTCACTGTGATGGGGATTTCATCTCCTGACTCAGCACTCCAAGCTAATTCAGGCATTGAAAGTAGGAGGCTAGTCAACTCTAGACTCCAACAGAAAAGCCAGGTTAAGTGTTACACCAAGATAGCTACACTGGCTCCTGGTACCAAATTATCTTCACATAACACTACATTAGGCCACTTAGATTTATGCCTGGGCATAAATCCCTATGCTGGGATGTCTCTTCCTGAGAGTAGGAAATTTTATACCACCTCCAAGTTAGTGGGACCAATACAGGTAACATAGGTAACTGTTTTACTGCTGCAGAGTTTCCTGGGCAAAGCTCTACAGTTCCCTAATTTTGCAGAGATGTTTGGAGTCCTCTTTCCAGCTTTATGAAAGTAAGACATGAACAATGCCTGCCAGTCGCAATAACAACAACCTCTTAAGACATCAGGAAGATTCACAGAAGCTGCACTTTATATAACCTACTCTGTGCAGACAATTATTTCTGAAACAGTTAATAAACAGTTAATAACAGCTGTTATTTAACAGTTAAGTTCCTGGATGCACACATTCAAGACATTAATCAAGAGTACACTTGCCTGAGGAAAACTGGCAGTTTTCTGCTAGCCTGCCTCTAGTCACTAAAAGGGATGCTGTAACTACTTAGAGCAAATGCAACACTATTTTCTAATTATTCTCCTGGTTTTTTATCTTATTACTCTAAGTTAAACAAAATAAGCATTTAATGTGGTATAAAATACATATATTCAGAAACAGTGAAGCAAAAAGAAACATTTCCTACCACTGCTGGGTAGGGAACAAAGCTGAAAACACTTACTTAAAATATGTTTATGTTGCATGACTTATCTTTAACCATGTCAATTACTGTCAAAAATAAAAACTGTGCCAGGACTACCCTGTCATATTTAAGGAGACACAAGGCAAATATAGCTACTACCAGCCAACAGCTCAACTAAATTCTCAAGATACCATTTACTGGAAAGCTTGTCTTTCCAAGTGAACATCACAGGAAACTGAAAAATTCTGTTTGCAGCTCAGGGACCAGTTCTTTACTGTAATCTTTACTGCAATCTTTATTGATACCCAGCTGCCAGGAAACAGGACTTGATGGGGAACCTGGCATAAGGACAGCAGATTCAAATAAATAATTACAATACTGCATACGCAGAACTGAGGCTGCACAAACAACCTTAATTATTTCTGAGCTCCATGTCTTTAGAAAAACTATATAAATGAATATGTGTTTAGAAAGGCACAGTTATATATTTGAACAGGAAGGTACTCACCACCTTTAAATAACACCAACATTTATTTTTAAAGTCTCTTTAATATGAACACATCAAATGGTTCCTAGAGTTTTTGGCGTTCCTGTTCTTAGAATAATTTACCGCTTCAGGTATGCTAGCAAAACCAAAGTATATTTTTTCCCCAGGTTCTTTCTGGGATCTTAGGCTAAGTGTCACACGCTAAAAAGCAGAGCTTATCTTTATATGCTGCCGCTCACCCCTCTCCTTCCATATGCATAAGCTTTTTAAAAAAGCAAAGCTTGTTTCTCTATAGAATCTCCATGGGCAGTTGATTTCTCTTAGACACAGACTACCTTATAGGCAGCACAAACATTTACCCTAAGTCCAGTACTATGACAGCTCTTTATACATCACAAAAGCATAAATCATTCCAAGTTCATGCAGGTTTGCTTTTAGTTCCTTAAACACTGGTGTTATTGGCTTTCCAAGCACTTTCTTGTTAGCTGTGTCTTAGTGATTGCATTGTCTGACTGCCATAATTTGCAGCTCTTAGCCCTCAGAGACAAATTTCATTTCCCCCTCCACCTCTCTATTCTTCAGGGAAACCTTCTGTCTCTGACTAGCTGTTATTTTAAGCACATTCTATGATTTCAAAACCAGTCTGAGAGGATTCAGCCGTATTCAGGTTTTAACACCACCTAAAAATTATGTCTTCTAGAGAAGTAACATATGTAAGAATGGGTTGCTACAGAAAATAAATTAAAATCAATATTTCTTAGTCTACTTTCTTAACCCAAAGAACAAAAATCTTACCATACCTCATCCCATTGCTATTAGTCTGATGTACATAGGTAGTCTGTCTATCCACCAAATCAAAGATGGTGTTAAAAAAATTATTATTGTCACTGTATTTGGTGCCTTAGTTACTCGGGGAAAATCCACTGTGGTGCTGATGGGATTGTGTCTCACAGATGGAACAATGAATACGGTAAGTGATAAAACTGTTGCTTTGAACTCCAGATCCAATTTTTTATTATTTTATAAGGATGACATGACAGAACATAAAACATCTGGCTCAGCTCTGCATCATGCTGCAGTCAAAATAAATCTATTTAATAACAAGTTTTAAGTATTCAAGAATAGAAAAAAACCCACAAGTTATTTTAAACCAAACCCCTCAAGTGTTCAGTATTTTGCAACAAATGCCTCTCACTCTTCATACTAAGACTTGGACAAATCTTTGTATTTTGACTAGTGTTTCTAGTAACTAAACTACAAACTTTCAAATCCTAGAAGGTTTTGAGACACTGACCTAGAAAAAAGTTGCAATTAAGTTTCCATTAATCTGCATTTCCACCAGCTTAGGTATACAGTACTGCTGAGATAGTTCAAAGCCTGACTTCATTCACAGTTGTCCAGCCTTACTGGTGAGAGGGCTATTAATTTCCAAGAGCACAATCGCATGCTTAATTATTTGACAGTATGTACATGCATAGGCTATATCAAACCAAGTTGCATGGGTAAGCTTCACTCTGAAGCATCCTAATTTTTCAGTGCTTGAACCTTAAAAGTTTGCAAGAAGCTTTCATTATGTACTGACATACATCACTCACCTAAAATTAAAAACATACAAACACAAAAAAATAGGTAGCTTTACATACCACTACCACCATCACCACCACCCCTCTACCCCACCAGTTATCAAATCAGTTCAGGAAATCTTGATCTGTATTGTCTGAGATAACAGAAATTGATTTGGCAGACCTACCACCCTGCCACTAGATGGGAAGAACAACATGTTTTGCCAATATTTTCCATTCCTTTCCACCAGCTCCATTACTGCTCCCCTTTCCCTATCGAACTGCATCCTTTGCTCCTTTCCTGATCTTGCATCCCCCTTCACACCTCCTTCAGGCCCTGCCTCAACTTCCTTCTCCTGTTCCTGAACCTGCTACCCTGCAACTGTCTTCACCTGCCTTTCTACTTTTCACCTTCATAGTTTTCTGTCCAGCCTTGCTCCAACCCAGACACCTCCTCCTCCTGCCCATCTCTCTCTAGGGGCATCAGATCACTTTTCCTGCACACCCAGCAGCAGTACCTGGGCAGCACTGGAGAAGCACGAGCCTCTGTGCTCATAGTCGGTGTGCCTGGTGCCAAAGCAGCCTGCGGAGGTAGGAAGCAGCCAGGAAAAGAAAGTCCCACTCAGCCCCAAAGAACTCCAGGGATGAGCGTGCTCATTCATTCCATGGGGACAGTGAATCATGTGAACACTGATGAGCCCAAAGCATCTGAGAGCAAAGGCTGCTGCCTCAGTTCAGCCAAAAAACAGACAAATACAGCACTCAAATTCTGAAAGCACCCCTATCAGGAATGAGCTAACTGTGACTTTTTATGTGTCTAATTTGGATGGTCACTAAGTTCTTAGGGACAGGAGGAGGTGGAGCTCTAAAACGAAATTCATACTGTTCCAAGTTTCACATCTTTCCTCTAAAGCATGGTGGCCATAAGCCATCCCTACCAGACTGCTATTGAGATTTTTTTTGAGAAGCAAAAGTCCCTATTACCTTTCCATGTCCCATTCTTCAGCAATTGGTCCATTTTCTGAAGATGAACAAAATAAAAGAGGGAGAGAACCCAGCAAAAGAAACAGAGGCCAAACCATTTAAATCTATCAAGGTTCTAAAGAGACTGAAACAAGGCTCTTTTAATGGGAAATGTTATGCAACCTTAATTATTTGCCATCTGCCTTGTAAAATTCAAATCAAGCATGAGAAGGGTAAAATTCTCGCTTTGAGTTATTTTATTATGCAAAACATATTCGTTTTACAACAACATCACTGAAATGCTTCATGGAATTACAGCTCTTTAATTCATGGCAGCTTCCTCTATTGTGGACGGAGAAAACAAACAATTTAGACCTCTAAGCCACATATTTCATTGTAGCAGCCTAACCATGACAGACTGGTACCAACAAAAATGAAATAAATACCGCTCTGTGATAGCAGAACTAACATTTACTTCCACAAAGGATGTTTGAATTCACCCCTAGAAACAATGAGAACATGTTAACAATATTTTACATAGTAGCTGGGTACTTGCCTTTAAAAATTAAATGTTTTACAAAGATTGCTGGACTAAATTATAGTATACTATGCATACCTTTAGAATTTTTATAGAGCATGTTCTTGGTGACAATTCTTTTGTTTAGTCAACAAAAACAGAGAAAAAACAGACTGTCAAATAAAAGAGTTTGTTGTGACTCAACTATGTCACTATAATACTTCAAAATCCAATTTATTGTTCTGTAATGTGCACTAAATAGTCTACTTCAGCACAGAAAAAATAAGCATCATATTAAAATATATACATTACATAAATGGTGCAAAAAAAAAAAAAAAGAGAGAAGGGATGAGCAACATAATACTGAAATCATAGTATCTGACTCCACAATGTATCGTTCACCAAGTTTGAGTCTTATTTCTGAAAGCCCAGGCAACCTGCTCTGATGCCTGGTAGCCAGTAGCAACAGGTCCAGTAACTTCAAGACAGGGTGATCAGGCTTCCCCCTCTTTTCCCTTAATAGGGGAGGTGGGGATGGAAAAATGCTGAAGGCTGCTTCACCTTCAGGCAAGTCACTCAGGTGCTTTCCTCCAGCTCTTCCCTTTGCTCACAGAGACAGCAGTTGAGAGGCTGGATGCCATAGCTAGTAAGTTTTCTCGTGTGCAACCACAGAAGGGAACTGGCTCCATACCAACAACGCAATAGTTCTCACAAATTACCTTCAGTATCTCCAAATAGACAATTTCCTGGCTCGACTAAATACTATAAATTTTTTGCTTCTATGACAGACACCAGGTTTGGACACACAAAACATGGGGCCACATAGATCAGTTACTGCTGGCATCAGGCCAGGTGCAAACTGCTTCCTACGTTCCCTGTATTGCACTGGTGGAAATTATTTTCAAGGATGCAAATAGCCTTACCTGCAAGGCTATTCTGCCATTCTGATTGCCATTCCATAGGGAGATGGAGACTCATCAGGCCTGCTTCAATTCTTCATAGAAGTATTTTTCATCATAAAGGGCTATCATAGACTCAAAATTACCAACTCACTGAGATTAAACACAAGCAAACTCCCACTAGAATCTCAGACAAGGCTTTTGTAACTAATAGAGTCTCACCAGTTGCAAATATCTCCAGACCAGGGTATTGGTTCGTTCCTTCATTCTGCCAGTCTTCCACAGTGAACCAAGGCTACAATAATTTGCTATGCTGAGTTTCACTTGAGAGCAGAGCATTAGTTCCTCACAACCATGCTCCGTAAGTCTACTTACACAGTCCCTGTCTTCCTGTTGATCCAGATGATGATCATGTTGTAGTTACTGATATCCTGTACCTGCCTATCTTTCAGTCAGACTCCTGTTTCTGTATGCATACCTGCTGTACTATCCAACCAGACTTGGACACTTGTGCTGAGACTGAAAAATTATTTCTTCCAGAGCAGGCATCATGTGTTGCCATTTTATCTCAGGACATCTCTTCTTGGTAAACTCATGTCTCATCCATTTCATCTATGAAAGTGCAGTATTTTCAACAGGTCTGGACAGTCAGTAGCTCACCATTAGTGAGGTTCCAGGCTTCAAAGAGATCAAAGCTCTATGGAATGTGTCTAAAACAACATAATGCACATGCACCTTACTCCTTTGTCTTCTTTCACACAACAGATATTTCAAAGTAAATCACTTTAAAACAGTCACACAGGGTGCTCCTTGTGTAAGAGAGATCACCTTGCTCCATAGCCACTTGGTCAGCACAGCCAGGCAAATCCAAAACATCATCATCCATCCTCTGAACAATTAGGATGACAAGATGCACTCTGTTTCTGTCCGAGTCACTTTAAAACATTAGTTTCAAAAATTGGAGTGCCAGCTAACTTACTTTCATTAGTGCTTGCCTAGTGCTGTGCCAGCTTTGCAATTAAAAAAACCAAACACCAAAATAAACTCATCAGCACTTTTTACTTCCAGCAAGCATTTATCTTGCTTTTAATAGAACATCAATGCCAGAAGCTGATACAACTTGAGACACACACTCTGCAAAACCAAGGTTTGCAAGACAGCAGTTTAAAGGTGCCCTCAACCTTTACACCATCCACCAGTTCTCATCTGAGTAGCAGGTCCAGCAGAGCATGTCCCTGAGTCAGTTCATTGATCACCGGCATCAAGAATTGTTCTGGAATGTATTGAACCCACCTCCTGGTTTCTACCACCCAGCTCTATTGCCCTTCCACAAAAGCGGTTAAGAGCAACCCATGACTACTACAGCCTGAGACTGTGAGGCAGCTACCTAAAGGCAGCAGCATCAGCTCCCCCTTCTTCATCAGCCATTGACTATGACATAATCTATGCTCCTTATCCATTAAATGTCTGCTGGCTCGTCAGCTGTCCGAGGCAAAGCTCCACACTTTCAAGCCATTCCTTCATACAGACCACAACCCCTCCTTTCTGTCCACCCTATTTTTTTCTCTTTTCACACAGTAAATTTTGGCCTGACCTGACAAGAAGCCCTGAGGTGGATTCCTTCACATGCTGGATGTTTACTCTGCTGTCCCTACTCACTTTCACAAGCCTAGATCATGACAGATGAGTGGGAAAACAGGTATAATTCCTTTTGCATAGCTTTGTTTTGGAGTAGGTTAGGAAGGGATCAGGAAGTTTTACTTTAGGGCTTAGAAAGCAGAAAAGTATATTATGAAAAAAATAAAGCAACAAATAAGCAAGGTCTTCTGACTTCTTGGTCTCACATCACTGTAAAGCTGAATATGAATTGTTCACATTAAAACCAAGCTTGTGATCTTCGGTGAGGTCTCAGGAAGCACATGACTGAGGAACTGGTTGTAGCCATCACAGTAAGACAAAGTAGATGCCTTCCTTGCTAAATTATATTCTTTTTAGTGCTCTCACACAATACAGACTATTTTGAACTGGAATAATATTCTTTTCAGGCAGCATTCTAACCACCACAGCTCTCCAGCAGTCTACTTTTTAAATTATTTGTCAAGAGAAACACAATCCTTTGCCAATTGCTGAACATTGACACAGCTTTAAAAACTGTCAGATCTTTGGACACTGAAATCTGTGCTTGGCATTTCTATACTGCCTTGAACAACAGCACACGATTCCAGTTAAGGCCACAGCAGTGCCACCATGCTAAGCCAGAAAGAAAGGGCTGAACTACCCTCCCATTTTTTAATTTCTAGAAGTCACTAACAAAAACCAATCCAAAACCATGCATTTTCAAACTACATGTAATTAACAGTGATTAATGTCACAGTGAATTGATACTCAGAACCTGCATAACTAGCAGTAGGTAGTCCTAGCTGTCATCTCCTCCTAACCTCCTCTAAATTAACAGCAACCTAAATTTAGCTATAACAGTTGAACCTCCCGAGGTTCTCCTGTTATATTCGTCCTAGATAAGGAAACAACTATAAATAAGTAATATAACTTAATTAATTTGAAATTGTAGGGAGAAAATAGATTTGCACCCTGTATAAACATTATTTTGTCTACATTGGAATTTGTTTTGATGACATAGACTCAAAAACCAGTGAGATTTGATCCTGAGTTGGGAGTTAATTTTGAGACCTTCTTTGCTGAATAACAGTTTCCCTGATTTCTGTTGATAAATAATGTGAAATAATAATACAAATTAAGGTAGTCCAGCTTTTTCTCTGGCTTACCAGAAATTAACAAAGTTATTTTAATTTTGGTAGAAGATTAAACNTATCCAACCAGACTTGGACACTTGTGCTGAGACTGAAAAATTATTTCTTCCAGAGCAGACATCATGTGTTGCCATTTTATCTCAGGACATCTCTTCTTGGTAAACTCATGTCTCATCCATTTCATCTATGAAAGTGCAGTATTTTCCACAGGTCTGGACAGTCAGTAGCTCACCATTAGTGAGGTTCCAGGCTTCAAAGAGATCAAAGCTCTATGGAATGTGTCTAAAACAACATAATGCACATGCACCTTACTCCTTTGTCTTCTTTCACACAACAGATATTTCAAAGTAAATCACTTTAAAACAGTCACACAGGGTGCTCCTTGTGTAAGAGAGATCACCTTGCTCCATAGCCACTTGGTCAGCACAGCCAGGCAAATCCAAAACATCATCATCCATCCTCTGAACAATTAGGATGACAAGATGCACTCTGTTTCTGTCCGAGTCACTTTAAAACATTAGTTTCAAAAATTGGAGTGCCAGCTAACTTACTTTCATTAGTGCTTGCCTAGTGCTGTGCCAGCTTTGCAATTAAAAAAAACCAAACACCAAAATAAACTCATCAGCACTTTTTACTTCCAGCAAGCATTTATCTTGCTTTTAATAGAACATCAATGCCAGAAGCTGATACAACTTGAGACACACACTCTGCAAAACCAAGGTTTGCAAGACAGCAGTTTAAAGGTGCCCTCAACCTTTACACCATCCACCAGTTCTCATCTGAGTAGCAGGTCCAGCAGAGCATGTCCCTGAGTCAGTTCATTGATCACCGGCATCAAGAATTGTTCTGGAATGTATTGAACCCACCTCCTGGTTTCTACCACCCAGCTCTATTGCCCTTCCACAAAAGCGGTTAAGAGCAACCCATGACTACTACAGCCTGAGACTGTGAGGCAGCTACCTAAAGGCAGCAGCATCAGCTCCCCCTTCTTCATCAGCCATTGACTATGACATAATCTATGCTCCTTATCCATTAAATGTCTGCTGGCTCGTCAGCTGTCCGAGGCAAAGCTCCACACTTTCAAGCCATTCCTTCATACAGACCACAACCCCTCCTTTCTGTCCACCCTATTTTTTTCTCTTTTCACACAGTAAATTTTGGCCTGACCTGACAAGAAGCCCTGAGGTGGATTCCTTCACATGCTGGATGTTTACTCTGCTGTCCCTACTCACTTTCACAAGCCTAGATCATGACAGATGAGTGGGAAAACAGGTATAATTCCTTTTGCATAGCTTTGTTTTGGAGTAGGTTAGGAAGGGATCAGGAAGTTTTACTTTAGGGCTTAGAAAGCAGAAAAGTATATTATGAAAAAAATAAAGCAACAAATAAGCAAGGTCTTCTGACTTCTTGGTCTCACATCACTGTAAAGCTGAATATGAATTGTTCACATTAAAACCAAGCTTGTGATCTTCGGTGAGGTCTCAGGAAGCACATGACTGAGGAACTGGTTGTAGCCATCACAGTAAGACAAAGTAGATGCCTTCCTTGCTAAATTATATTCTTTTTAGTGCTCTCACACAATACAGACTATTTTGAACTGGAATAATATTCTTTTCAGGCAGCATTCTAACCACCACAGCTCTCCAGCAGTCTACTTTTTAAATTATTTGTCAAGAGAAACACAATCCTTTGCCAATTGCTGAACATTGACACAGCTTTAAAAACTGTCAGATCTTTGGACACTGAAATCTGTGCTTGGCATTTCTATACTGCCTTGAACAACAGCACACGATTCCAGTTAAGGCCACAGCAGTGCCACCATGCTAAGCCAGAAAGAAAGGGCTGAACTACCCTCCCATTTTTTAATTTCTAGAAGTCACTAACAAAAACCAATCCAAAACCATGCATTTTCAAACTACATGTAATTAACAGTGATTAATGTCACAGTGAATTGATACTCAGAACCTGCATAACTAGCAGTAGGTAGTCCTAGCTGTCATCTCCTCCTAACCTCCTCTAAATTAACAGCAACCTAAATTTAGCTATAACAGTTGAACCTCCCGAGGTTCTCCTGTTATATTCGTCCTAGATAAGGAAACAACTATAAATAAGTAATATAACTTAATTAATTTGAAATTGTAGGGAGAAAATAGATTTGCACCCTGTATAAACATTATTTTGTCTACATTGGAATTTGTTTTGATGACATAGACTCAAAAACCAGTGAGATTTGATCCTGAGTTGGGAGTTAATTTTGAGACCTTCTTTGCTGAATAACAGTTTCCCTGATTTCTGTTGATAAATAATGTGAAATAATAATACAAATTAAGGTAGTCCAGCTTTTTCTCTGGCTTACCAGAAATTAACAAAGTTATTTTAATTTTGGTAGAAGATTAAACCTACACAATTAGACTTGGCTAAACTTAGACAACTTGTTTCCACTTGCAGGATGTGCATCACCTCATTCTTCTCCCTATAGTTGTGCTCAGTGTATACTGGAATAAAGTAATATACTTTTAAGAGCAAAACAGGAGCATACCACCTCAGAAGAACATAAGTTCTAGTGAAGAGGGAAGACCACTTGTCAATTCCTTGTTTGGAAGAAAGTCAGATAGTATGCTAAGTTACACATGCCAATGAATATGATTATTTAAGAAGATAATTCCAGTAATATTGTAAAAATAAAACACATTCTAGGGGTTTACATGATCTTCCCCTTAGAAGAATTGTTATATTTAGATGAAATTAATTTGTCTGTGATGCTCTCAGATCTGTGCTAGAACAATAATCTTCTATGGATGTTCCAAGGAAATGTCTCCAAGACNGTGCCAGCTTTGCAATTAAAAAAAACCAAACACCAAAATAAACTCATCAGCACTTTTTACTTCCAGCAAGCATTTATCTTGCTTTTAATAGAACATCAATGCCAGAAGCTGATACAACTTGAGACACACACTCTGCAAAACCAAGGTTTGCAAGACAGCAGTTTAAAGGTGCCCTCAACCTTTACACCATCCACCAGTTCTCATCTGAGTAGCAGGTCCAGCAGAGCATGTCCCTGAGTCAGTTCATTGATCACCGGCATCAAGAATTGTTCTGGAATGTATTGAACCCACCTCCTGGTTTCTACCACCCAGCTCTATTGCCCTTCCACAAAAGCGGTTAAGAGCAACCCATGACTACTACAGCCTGAGACTGTGAGGCAGCTACCTAAAGGCAGCAGCATCAGCTCCCCCTTCTTCATCAGCCATTGACTATGACATAATCTATGCTCCTTATCCATGAAATGTCTGCTGGCTCGTCAGCTGTCCGAGGCAAAGCTCCACACTTTCAAGCCATTCCTTCATACAGACCACAACCCCTCCTTTCTGTCCACCCTATTTTTTTCTCTTTTCACACAGTAAATTTTGGCCTGACCTGACAAGAAGCCCTGAGGTGGATTCCTTCACATGCTGGATGTTTACTCTGCTGTCCCTACTCACTTTCACAAGCCTAGATCATGACAGATGAGTGGGAAAACAGGTATAATTCCTTTTGCATAGCTTTGTTTTGGAGTAGGTTAGGAAGGGATCAGGAAGTTTTACTTTAGGGCTTAGAAAGCAGAAAAGTATATTATGAAAAAAATAAAGCAACAAATAAGCAAGGTCTTCTGACTTCTTGGTCTCACATCACTGTAAAGCTGAATATGAATTGTTCACATTAAAACCAAGCTTGTGATCTTCGGTGAGGTCTCAGGAAGCACATGACTGAGGAACTGGTTGTAGCCATCACAGTAAGACAAAGTAGATGCCT
>VZTO01027884.1:33705-56562 GCA_013400615.1 Syrrhaptes paradoxus
CTACACAATTAGACTTGGCTAAACTTAGACAACTTGTTTCCACTTGCAGGATGTGCATCACCTCATTCTTCTCCCTATAGTTGTGCTCAGTGTATACTGGAATAAAGTAATATACTTTTAAGAGCAAAACAGGAGCATACCACCTCAGAAGAACATAAGTTCTAGTGAAGAGGGAAGACCACTTGTCAATTCCTTGTTTGGAAGAAAGTCAGATAGTATGCTAAGTTACACATGCCAATGAATATGATTATTTAAGAAGATAATTCCAGTAATATTGTAAAAATAAAACACATTCTAGGGGTTTACATGATCTTCCCCTTAGAAGAATTGTTATATTTAGATGAAATTAATTTGTCTGTGATGCTCTCAGATCTGTGCTAGAACAATAATCTTCTATGGATGTTCCAAGGAAATGTCTCCAAGACATGCTAGTGAGCCATCTCGCCAGGAGCTAATGAACACTATGACTGGCTTTGGAATCTTCTTCCTCAACATCTAATTTGGGATTTGATATTGTAATAACTAAGAGACTGCAAGCAACCTGGGAGAAAGACACTGTACTCTGAGTAGTCCACACACCACACAGTGACACTGTGAGGCAGGCTATAGAACATATTCAATGGGAAGCTAAACAGCTTTTGTATTCACATATGTTAAAAACTTCTGTGCATAGTAGCAGCAATAAAAGCTCCTACCCTGCAAGCACTTCCTATACGTAAGCTAGATCTGGGGTCCTTCTTGAAGCCAAGAGACAATTATGCATAAACTCCAGCACATTCAGACTCTTCATCAGAGCTGGATCTGAACTGAGTGGGGAATCCCTAACTACTACAAAACAGACTCCAATTCTAGATCTGTCTGACAAAACAGGAAAGTGAGGTAAGTCACAAGGACAAACAGAACAGATAACAACTATAGCCTCCTCTGAGCTAGTTACAAATCAGAAGGAACTACAGTAGTTGAAAGGAAACAAAATTTCTCTTCAGTTTAAATAATACCATCCAGAAAGTCTTGAACATGTCCCAAATTCACTAGAGTTTAAGTGCTACTATAGGACCAGATACCATTCTTCCCCACAAAAACTTTTAAAACAAATCTTATGAGAGCTTAGTTTTCTAAGCACATGAAATGTTGGACAAATAATCAACTATAATGTAACAATGAACTTTTTTCATATTATTCATAAAACTAGTTTCAAAAGTATCTTATATTGTTCTTAACAGATACTTTGCATGCCTGATGAGACCTGAGGCTCACTGCGTTCCACGGATCATTAATAATTCCTACCACAAAACATTCTGAATAAAAGAAGTGCACAGGATATTCCATCCTACCCCCTACCTCAGGATGCCTCTAATCCTACCATGAAGATATGACAGCTCCTTCCCCTACAGCTGCAGCAGCCAGAGGTGGCTCTGGCTGTTTCTGCTAAGAGGTGGCCAACCAGCCAACCGCATTTAATTCAACACCACCAAAATGCAGCGCACCACCAAAACTCACTGTAACACACCAGGCAGCCCAGGTTGTCATGCTCCATCCTACCCTTAAAAGCAAACAGTTGAAATCATTTGCATTTATATTCCTCTCCCTCTTTTTGTCTAAGCCACACAAGTGACGCAAAGTAACAACCATGGGCTGATTAATCGCTTGTATGTGTTCTCTTCTGCAGAGCTGAAAGGTCAGCTGGGGTAAAAGCAAAGGGTGACGTGATGTATAAATAAACACTCCTGGTTTTAAGCAGCCACCTTTTTCAAATGAACCACACAAATCAAGAAAGAGTTCTTTTCACTACATGCGCTCAGGCTTAAATGGACTAGCTGAGAAACAGTTGCTGAAGCATTAACTCTGAAGATGGAGAAAGAGCTTCACGTGGGCCTCCCTCCCTGAGGCTAAGCACTTAATGGTGTATTAAAAATGTAGACATCTTAGCAGATATTTCTAAGGATTTATCTACATTTGCATAACCTTTGACAGCTCTCTCATCTGTGGTTGGGGTTTTTTGTCTATTTGTTTTGGTTGATTTTTTAATTCCTGGTTGTCACAAAATCATGTGCAATGGTGTACTTGCCTTTACAATTTTGTTTCTGGAGAAGAGATGTCCAACTGCATCTTCTCTTATTAACCACCACAGATGTTTGTACACTGCTGGGTATGAGGCCAGAGATGTAACAAATAGCAGTAACGATCCCAAAGTGGTTTAATCTGAGATTGCATTTTAGAAATATGGTTTCAATACTTTCTATGACATTGTTATATTATTGCTGTATTTGTTTAGTACTGAAATGTAGGCAAACCTATAGCATGTTTTCCAGAAGCACTTCATGTTATGCTGACCATGGACAAGCTGAAGATTAAACCAATTGAGAACACAGTACGGCAACATCAAGTTAAATCAGAAAATTTAAAAATTTAAACCAATAAATATTTCATTCCTCCTTGTTTCCACAAGGTAGAGAAAATTTACTGTGAAGAGGTTTCAGCTCCAGTAATATCTAACAGCATCCCAGAGTCCCAACAGCTACCACTGTAGCCATTCCTAGTTTTGCCATCAATATCATAATTCTGTCTTTCCACAAAACCAACTACAAAGAGAGCTCTGAATCTAACAAGATGATTATACAAATGAGTCTTTCAAGGTATATAATTATCAAAATCTTGAATCACTTATTTCAGATGCTGTAACAAGAGAAGGCATGTAGGCAGTCAGAACTGTGTAGATTAAGCAATGTAAATTAATTAAGAGAGCTGGAGAAGAGAAAGGAAATAATGCAATCCCTCTGCATTAGCATGTGGAGCTGTGGGCCCAGTCACCGCATACTGAGTGAAAGCCAAGAGAAAAAACAAGTAGAAAGCAGAGGTCGGGCTTGGGAAGGGGAAAAGAGGGTAAAATTTCTTTGTGCTGTTTCCTGTCCTTATCCTTTCCACATTCTTCTCTCTGCCCAAGAGACAGGAGTAGCAGTCTTCAGCAAAAAGAGGGCAGACATTGATGCTAACACACACGACATTATATCAGCCATAAATCGCTTTGTGGACATTGTTTCAGCCAGCTGCAAGGCTGAAGTGGTGAGGAAAGTTCCCAATAAACATAACCTCCATTTCCCTGTCTTGTTTTTATTTTACAGATGCTTCTGTTATTGCAAATATACATATTTCATCATGACTAGACAGAATAAATGTATTTTTTTCCATGACAGATGAACAGGCTTCATAAAACATGGGTACAGCACCCACTTGGGTCTGACAAACTGAACAAGGTCACAGCAGCACACAGAAGGCTCTACAATATACACAAGTTTGCAAGCCCCTGGGAGTCTGGGGGCACAGCTTCATTAAGGAAAAAGAGCTTCTTAACACTGGCTGCAAGGCTTGGGGGACCATGTCTCACTTGGCCACTGTGTGAAAGCTGCAGAAAGTACAGAAAGGGCCCAAGAATCATTGACCACTTGGAGTGTCACAGCCTTGTTTACGGGTCACATTTAGACACATCATTTTGGTCTGCTATAGTCCTATAGAATATCAACTTTGCTTCTGTGTATGCATTCAGGCTATAAAATCTGCAGGATTAAGAGCTACATTTGCATTTTGTATAGCTGAGGGGAAAAAACTTGGTTATGATTTAATTAGACAAAGTTGCTACAGTGCCCCCTCCAAATCTGTCCTCATAAGACTAGCCGTCCCCCTCTGCCTTTCTATAAGTACAGATTAAAGCAGCAGAGATGATGTATTTATCATGGCACAAAACAACAGCACACTTCAGCACAAATATACTGCATTTTTCTCAGCTAAAAGCACACAAATAGTCTGCGGCTGCAACAGTACCAAGTTATTTTACAATAACCTAGTTTCTGAATTACTCATCTGGCAAGCCCAGCAGCAATACTTCTTGTTTGGGACATTCCTAATGGATGTAACACATTCAAACCTCCTACTCCCTGTCCCAATATCCCTCTTAATGCACTCTTTGCTTGCTCTGCAGTTCAATGCAGTAGTCTAGCTGAAGCAGTATTAAGAAATTGCGAACAGGGGCACGTCACCAAGCCAAAAAGCTCTCTCAGTAAAGTGAGTAGAGTGCAGTGAAAAATTTGACTGTCACATCACCAGCTTTTTACAGATTAAATCTAGCATGTGCCAACATGCCTAACAGCAAACGGTCACTGAAGTCCAGAGAAACCCAGCTTCTTAAGTGACTGCATCTTCAAGATCAGCTCTCACCTCCTACATGCCCTCTTAAGAATTGCCCAGAGTTATCCTAAATTTTATGAGGAAGCAGAAATACTCCCAGAATACTAAGACATATTTTCATATGCATATGGTCTTGCTAAGAAGATGCTGGATTTTAATGTGTCATCAATAAACTAGTTATATATATGCTTGCTGACTTTTCCAAGTGCTATTTACAGATATTAGAACAATAAACTAAGAACATTAAAGTAGGCTTTGCAGTAAGAGCCTTAGAAACACTAGATACTGGGAGCTACCAGCTTCAAGGACTTCTTCAGCTTTCAGTGAAGAATCTCTCTGACATCTTTTTAAAATCTTCTATATTCTAGGATACATTTTGTGATTCAACTTGCTAGGAAGGACCTATGCTGACTTATGATAACTAGGGGAGCATAAGGAAGTTTGGAATGTACCACAAGAGACCACGTTAGAAAACAGGCTTCACCTCCCCACAGTTCAGGTCTTTTCTTTACCTGTTACCAAGCTACTTCAGATTTCTCTATCTGACAATACTCACACAATTTTAGTCCCTTGAGTGCTGCAGTTGGTAGCAAAATTAAGGAGGTAGACACAAATGCTGAGTACTTCTGCAGAGAACTGACGGCAGAGAACAATGCTGGCACATGTGCATCCTCAGACTAGTTGTGCAATACCCACTGAGGCTAGACTTGGGCTGTGCTCTCCCTGTCACTGCTGAACAGAATATATTCACTTGTAATGAACATATTTTATAAACAGATAGAAGAGTCAGAACAGGTTTTTTATATTTGCTAAGTCTAAATACATATTGGTGCAAATGAGATGTTAACCTGCGGAAAGACCGTTACTTCTGCCCCCAGTTGGCTCAAATTAATCTCTAGTTAACTGCTGGAATTGACTAGAGATAAATTTTAGCTACTGAGTGACTTAACTGTAAAAACTTAAATGTGTGTCAACACTTCAACTTTCCACTCATTTGCCTCCTTTTACCATTAATAAAGTGCAGGAAACAAGCACACTGAAATAGTATGCCTTTCTTTCATTAACCACCAGCTACATTAAATTATTTCCAGCTATCTGGACAAGAACACCAATCCTTTGTCACCACCACTAAAGACACTACTGTAGTTCTACAGATAAAAAAGACAGCTGTCCTGCTGAAAAAAAAAATAGCATGCTTTTGTTCTAGGTAAGACTAATATCAACATCGTCTTCCTCATCAGTCCTATCCCTCAAAGTGTCACAGGGTTACCTTCACATACAGTTAAACCAGAAACTTTAGATCACATCCTGACTTCAGTTAGCTCAAGTATTTACAGGATTTGAAGTTAAAGAATTTAGCTTCCTATCTTCCCTCCCTCACAGAAAATTTTGGGAGCGGTTACTTAGTTAACACCAACTTCCATACCCCAATATAGCCTGGAAAGAAGTATGATACAATGCATAAACTAGAAAAGAAATAAAACTAACAGACAACTCAACATCTGGAACTCCACAGTTCCCTGCAGACATTTTTTTTTAAAAAACAAAAAAAACAACCAAACAAACAAACCAACAAACAAAACCCCACACAGCTCTGAAATAGATTTTCACCTCCAAATTCAGTGATGCAACCCTGTGTCATGACATTAATTTCGACACCAGGCAAAAGCCCAAATCCTAGTGTGGGATTTTAACTCACTGTAGCCATCTGTTTCAAGAGGATTATATGGATTTTTTTTTTTAAAGTGCTAGACACATTAAAAATAGAAGTCGTTTCAAATGCTTTTTCAGTTACCTTGTGTTAAAAATATCACCTAAGCTTGAAAGTCAAAGCTACCATGACCCTGTAAACCTGCTGTGCCTATTGATGTCCTCTGACATCTTAAAAAAAACCCCAAACACATAATATTGTAAAAGCAGAAGTACAAGTAGCAATCATTTATTAGCAACTCCACATTTGTTTTTTATGACTAAAGGAAGCATGTATAGTCACTAGGTAAGTCTCAGCTACCTCCAGGCTTTTATTTAATAGCATAATTATGATTTCCAAAATGGTACAACTTAAAACACTGTGCCTTGTCTTTTTGACAACTTAATGCTGAAGTTTTCCAAAGAACATTTGTTACCAAATTCAAAAATCTCATTTTGCTTCATGCATTTACTGCACACTTTCAAAGAACAAGCTGTGTACTGATTTCATTCAGGTGAATAAATGTCTTTTTCCAAGATGTTTCGTTGCTGGGCAACATGACTCTTTCAAATCTTTTACTGCTTAGAAAAAAAAAAACCCAAAGTAATTTTGGTTCTTTTGCTTCAGATGCCTGAAACAGATCTGCTTTCTGTCTGAGCTGGGACTCGCTCTGCATGCCTGAGAAAAAAATTGCTTCCACCCTTTTGCAATAGGCAAAGCAAGCAGCAATTCAGTTAATACTCTATTCATATTTTCCATCTATGGATTTTTTTTTCTTTTTGACCAAAGAATCTGCACACTTTTTGTAGGCAAAGGAAGAGAATGAAGGACAGAAGCATTTTAACTCACAATAACTGAACAACCTATTTGATGAAATGGGAATGTATGCTGGGCTTCTCATTCTAGTAATCTCACACCTCCGTAACAACAAGCAGGAAGGACACAAGCAAAGTTATACTTCATTACATGACACCTATTTTTGGAAAGTTGGGACAAAGAGCCAAACCTTCTAGTTTATAGGAACGGTACCTCCAGTTACCATCTTTCTGTTAATACAGAGCTGCTTTGCAACTAGGCCAGCAGGGCAGGGAAGACAAGTACTTAGGAGATACATTCACAAGCATATTTTTATATGCAAAGACTACTCCCCCTCCCCTTGCATCATTTTACACAGCCTTGGTCTCTGCTTTTGTTTCCCATTAACAAATGTTGGTCATTGTACATAGGTTTTAAGAACTGCAGTAGCTCTGATTTTGTAACACTGCTTACAAATATATTGACAGCACTGAATAATAGCAAGAAGTCTAAAAAACTCACTTTGTAGTATTTTCCTCATTATAAGTGCTGAGGAATTTGATAACAAGCTGTATATGTTTCTTTTATACTAAAATAGCCCAAAATACAAGAATTTCCTGTTTAATTTAGTAATTATAGAACATTTATTTTTAGAAGTAACTAATTAAATAAATTATATCAACATAAATTATAACAGCCAGATTTGCCTTGTTTTCCATAATTTCATTCAATTGAGGCCTTATAATGGAGTACTCTCTGTTCACATCCTCCAATGTTTTTCTTATTACATCATACTTCTATTTGTATATTGGAACATTATCTGACAGCTGCAGAATTCTGCTTTTGCAACCAATATTACTAATTCAGATTAATTCAATCTCCAAAGATTTTGGCAATGATACAACAGATTAAAGCAACAGCCTTTCACATCTGAAGTTTCCAATTATGACTGGAATTTAAGTGAGGTAGGTGGTCTCAGCTTACTTCCGCTGCTTGTTCCCATCACAATTACTCCACAGCTCAGCATCCCTTCCTTCTCCTCCCTAAATCATAGAATGGTTTGGGTTGGAAAGGACCTTAAAGATCATCAAGTTCCAACCCCCCTGCCATGGGCAGGGACACCCTCCACTAGCCCAGGTTGCTCAAAGCCTCATCCAGCCTGGCCTTGAACACCTCCAGGGATGGGGCATCCACAACCTCCCTGGGCAACCTGTTCCAGTGTCTCACCACCCTCATAGTGAAAAATTTCTTCCTAATGTCTAGNAGGGTCTCCCGAGAGCAGAGTAGAGGGGGAGAATCACCTCCTTTGAGTGGAATCCTCCACTCTCAAGACAAAAAGCCTGCAGTCTAAGCTCAATAATAAAAAAAGGAGAAATTCTTATAACCATCAGGGAAAATAACAGTTAAGTGTGCACATAAAGTATTAAGTCATAGAATCATAGAATGGTTCAGGTTGGAAGGGACCTCAAAGATGATCTTGGTGCAAACCCCCTGCCATGGGCAGGGATACCTTCTACTAGATCAAATCATCAGATACTGCTAGCAATCCTTTCTTTCCAGGACCACTAAGTTTCACTTGCCCCACTTAACTAACACATTCAAAAAGCCCCAAAGAATTAATTGTAATGACTTGACAACATGATTTGGAGATTAAAGAACTTTCCGCTTAAACCACTTTCAGACCAATCCCAGTATGACAGTCACAATTTAAGCAAATTAAAATTGCATCAAAACAGGCAACATTTACTAGGACCTCTAATTGTGCAATGAGTGCAGTGCACATGCAACCTGTCCTGGAGCTGCACTCTCTGGAATTGGACCATTTGATGGGCCAGTACCTATCAATCACTGCTGTGTACCAGGGCAGGCACCACAACGTAAGGCAACATCCGGAGGTGCTGACCCTTCAAGTTTGCAGGATATATACTGGCTTCCACCCCTCCACATTAGCTCTAGAGCCCAACGTGCCAGATACCAAGGTCAAAGATAATCACAAAAAAAAACCCCAAAACCAAAAAAACCCCAAAAAAACCAAAAAACCCAAACCAACCCTGCTGCAGCTATCACCTGGGACAGAGAAGTGTGCTTTTCTCCATCTTCTGTATGGGGACTGAGAGCTGCCAACACCATAAGGGGAAATAAGGGTCAGGTAAAGGTGTTGCACATAGAAATCACAATAGCATCAAGCAGCTATTCAGTATCAGGCTACTTCCAGGCATGTTGAATAGCACTTACAGCAAAGGAAAAAAGCAATTCATTTATTATTTCAACGAGCAAACAAAAAGGACACCCACATGGCATAAACCCAAAGCTTACAGTAAACACAGCAGGCAACCACCAAAGAGGAAAACAGACATGCTGAATGACAAAATGAGACAACAAAAACCACCTTTAGAGATTATTTTTTTTTAGTAATTTTTGCTCAGTTTATTTTTCAGTGACTAAACTAAGTGGAGCTAGAAGGGAAAACACAAAATAATACTGTTGTTTTCATGCTCTGCATGTACAAACTTGAATAATTAAAGAGATTAAGAGTTACAAAAAGCTCTGTTAATTCCCCATTTGGGCAATAAGTCCTCACACAGAATTTCCATGCTGCAGAACATCTTCGTCCAGTTGTCTGGCCTAAAGCAGACGAAGGAAAGGAAGGTATGAAAGTTGCTACAGCACAACATTCCAATCCCAAAAGCAGTAGCAGTTTTAGCAGCTGCAGTTGCTATTATGTAAAAGATTTTATTACAGACAAACAGGCACCTTCCTGTTCTGCATATTACCATCCTCAGTTTCCATTAGTCTTGCTGATGTGAAGTTAAAACTAATTAGACTGAATGATGTTGTGAGCAAGTAGATAACTACACTATATATCAAGGATATGGCTATTTACAACCAAGAAGTCAACTTCAATAAGAAATAGTGTTTTGAAAAATAATCCATAATGAATTACTTAGTTATAAACAGCAGATATTAAGGAAAGGTAAAACCTTTAATTTGATAATGTATCTAAAAAAAAAACCAACAGAAGAACAAAAGATGTGTGTATTCACAGATTACTCTTCTGCAACCCCTTGCATCACATTAGGCTCCCTCAATTAATTAGAAAGTGAAAGCACAAAGGAAAAACACAGCATACATCCCACAGCTAGAGATAACAGTGTTTTCTGTTTACAAATTTTAATTGGCAAGCCATTTAAAAGCATTATTTCTGGAAATATGAAGAGGTGCTTACCTATTTCGTCCATTATATTCAGTACTGTACACTCATTTGCACTGCAGAGGTCTACTGTGAATCCATCGCATGATCCATCTCACCCCATACTGACTTCAGTCTTCCATCTTACATTTAAAAAAATTCAGGCCAGCAATTATGCAAACCCGGAGTAGAAAAGAGGCAGTGTCACAGAAAAGGTGCAGCTTCAGAAAGCCTCAAAACCACATGCCATCATAATATCCTTTGGAGGTCAAATCTGACCCACTCTCACCATTTCTGGCCCCACAGCTGATCAATATGGAGTTTGTCACATCCACAGCATCATGAGATTATATGCAAGGTTAGGGAGGGGGGAGAAGTCTGCCGAGCACTTCCCTGTGCTCTGCGTCAATAGATTTGGGCTTAGCCTCTGTTAAGCAGCTCAAGCCACCGGTTATTGGTGCTGGCAGCTGTCTACCACACTGCCCCACTTCCCACTTCAAAACACACTGCCTGGGAGGGAGGCCTTGGTCAGTCAGCTCCAACTGGCCTCCAAGTAAAATGGACAAGAAGGACAGTGGAGCCTCCGTATTTGCCTTAGACAGTCCTTCAGTAGTTCAACACAATCCCCTTCCCCCCTTTTTCAAAAGCTTAGTGCAAAAATCAGTTACCACAATACTAAAAGACGCAACATCCATTTCAAGATAAAGAAATAAATTGAGATGGGACCTTGATTTTAATGAAGGATTTTTGCACATGTACATAAGCAGATTGTTTTCTTAGGTATTTCCAAGATTTTAGTATTGGGTACGCTATTTGGCATTTCAGCATTTTCTGGACATCAGATAATTCTTGACATGTTTCTACTGGTTTGATAACAAACGAGTCTTTTCAACAAGCACAGCAAAGTCATTAATGTGAACATGTTGCCCAATGTTATGGCAAGTTATTACTAGCAGCTTGACAGCAACTGCTCTATTACTTCCCTCATCCACAAAAGAAATGCTAATAGCACATTCAGTCCAGACTTTAGGAAGAACCTGTGCTAGTGTCATGTTTTCTGTCATGCTTTACTTTGCACTCTAAGATACAACACATCTATGTAATATGACCAAACATATTCTCCTCTGAAATTCCCTCATTATAAATTTCACTACAACATGATTAAAATTTGATTTGTCATACCAACAAGACCACAACACCATTGGATCTCCCTTTTCAATATCACCAGCTTATAAACACTCTGGTTCTACAATAATCATTTGTTAAGCCATAACAACTACTCTACCCATCCATCTCCCATCTACTCCGCATGCTGGCCAGTCCACAACCTCAAAAAAGCCTACTAAAGTCCAGTCTGTCCTGTCACCACTGTCAAACCTGGGCTGCAACATGAAAAGCAGCCCTGTGATATGGCCAGGGAGCCTGGGAGAGTGCAACTGCGCATCTGGTCCTGCCAGAGCCTTCCCATATAACCGTAGCAAAGATAACCCCGGAGTGCCAACCCCACTTAGCCTCTCACAACTCTAGATCTATATCTGCAAATGAAAACACTTCTATTCTCAGCTCTTTTTAGCATCTCATTTCTTCAAATTATTGGTTCTGATGCAAACATTCTCCTCCACCCCCACAACTGGTACAAATGTTCCCAGATTTTTCCTGGGGAATCTGGCTACCCTGTGTTAGAAACAATAACTAAAGCTCCAGAGCTCTTCCTACAAAACTGTGAGCCTGAAGCAACTTGGTTTGATATAATATTAGGGAGGTGGATTGCTATACATTATGTAGTTTGAGTTGCAAACCCAAACCAGAGTATTAGCATTCATTATATTTGATTACAAATAATAAAAAACAAATTATCATTAATTAATTCTATCATCCTTGTTCAAATGATGAGCAGGTAACCTACTCGGCAAGTGGTCCCCTTGAGGTAAGGCATATGAAGTATGTAAAACACACAAGCAAAAATAACACCAAGCTCATTCAGAAGACGTCCAAAACCACCCCATTGATACTGACCGTAAAACAGAGATAAAAACCTAAGGAGAGAACAGGTTAAACTATGCCCCCAACGGCTCTAAAAATAAAAAGCAGTGTTTGTGCATGCTGATACATTCACACTGCAGTTCAGATCACACAGCCCGAGGAAGTAAAAGCTATTTTGTCACTGACACGTAGAGGAAATTGTTAATTCACTTTCTAATGCACTGAGCACACAATTACATAAAAAAAAAGAAAATGAAAACTCATGCAGTCAAGCATATTAAATTTGTATAGGTTATAACATTATACAGAGCTTTTATTTTAAATACTGATAAATACATGTACTTTTTTTTAAAAACAAATCACATCATTCACCCTGAAATCAGTCACATGCACAGCATGTGTACACTGAGCATATGTCATCCTTCTCTAGCACTGCAAGATAGAAGCTAGATCACCAAAAACAGCCACACAGTGTGCTAGAGCTGCTGCAGAATGCCCTAGATCCATTTAGGCTGTGAAGACTGAGCAGTCCTGCTGCAAGGAAGGGTTAGGCACTAACCTTCATAATAGGCCAGGGCTGAAAAGAGGGAAAAGGACAAATTTCCATCCTTTAAGTTTATTTTTAATAAACATGATTTAGCTGAATTTAAAAGGGAGAGTCATCTGAAAGCTATTTCCATGCAGAGCTGAAATGTATGTGTATATACATAAAACATAAGGGGAAAAGGGTGCATTAAAATACTTGGTACAGGTTTTTGATTAAAAAGTCAGGTAAAGAAAAAGGTGCTTAAAAAACAAAACAAAACAAAAACAAACCCTGGACAATATTTTAGAGTTAACTTTAACTTTAGAAGTATGGTCCCAGACCTTAACAGATGTTTCCCCTGCTCGGTTTGTCATTTTTTAAATGTGGTTTCTTCCTACTCTTCCCTTTCTGCAGTTAACGGTTGATGTTTTTTCTAGATCAGGTAAAATACTATAAGCTGGAAGAGCTAAACAAGTAAAGATCACTGTGCTAAGTGTTTAGAGGGATCAAAGACTGATCACAGCTCAGCATACCAGACAAACCACCTCAAATCCCTCATCAAATTTCAAGCTAATTTGCAATTTCTTTCTCTACCATCCCAACACTTCATTCAGCATGTCAGAAAACAGCATCTTGAACCAAAGAAGATGAGTGTTCCAGCACCTCCGTAACAAACAGAAAACACACTTATCCTTGATAAAGTAGGTAGCAGTAGGCAAAGTAAGGTGTTAAATGAATCAGTCAGTGACATTTGAGAATCATCTTTGCAAACTTCAGCCATTTCCTTTCAACAGATTTTTTGATGTACTGAAACAATGACAAGTGTATGTTTCTCAGTAAAATACTGAGTGTGACCACAGCCAACATATTTTAATCTCTACAGTGGAGAGGACAATAGTCTGTCTTTCTAATGCTACCCCCTCCAAGTTACCTCTGAGGAAGAAAGCTCAGTCTGAATGAAGAGATCATTGCCTATATCAACTGACCAAGACAAAATGGATTTCCCCAGATTAGCAGAGGATTGCACTACACTGGCAGGCAAGGCTTCACCTTTAGCCAGATGAGCGGTAGAAAAACCAAGAGCAGCCTCCACCCACACCCTGCACCTGTAACTAGCTTGATTCTGTAGGTGAGCCCATGAACCATTCAGCATTTAAAAAAAGCACACTTACTACCTTGTTCTTATCACTCAAGACTACGCCCTTCTCTCCCCCGCCCTGATCAATGCGATGGGGAGCAGAAGGGATAGAGACTTCTCTTTAGCCCTCTCAGACAGACTTGGAGTCCCACACATTAAGCTTCAGACGTCAACCTTTAGAGTGTAAACATTAGCCAACATCATCACAGCCCTCATAAAATGAATAATGTGACAGCAGTACAGTATTTAGTGAGCAAGCTACTGTTATATCTTGATGCTTAACCTTCCAGACCTATTTCTATGAAGGTTCAGCACAGAAAGAATTGAACAGAAAATAAAAAGAAAGGGAAATCATTCAAGCAGCACGCAAGACTTGGTGCTCCTGTCATTCTGTGTTTCTGACAAGGCTATTGTATGCCTAGGGGATCACATATATAAAAGCAGCAAGCTGTTTCTGCTCTATCCTGTCTTGACAAAGAGGGAGAGGTTTTAGAGAAAAGGTAAGTGCCAGAAAACCGAAGAACTCCTGAAAAAATGAAGAATATACTCTGCTGCCTATCCTAAGGAGGAAAACTTAAGCAGTCTGGCACTTAATAATAAAATTTCCTGGAAAGACTATCATTCAGTCAGTGCTGTCAAACAACAGTACAAAAACAGTTTGGGGGGAGATTTCATAATCAGTTATAGTCCCTGGAGTACCTCTGCTTCATTGTAGCTTTAATTACATTGACCATTACCAGGGAATATGACCCTAAATTTAAATACCAAAAGAGAAATCCACTGCTATAACAGGTTTTCCAAGTCTTAACAAAGATACTCACTCCATCTCCTTTTAAAGGAGTATAAAAGGATTTAGAAACAATACCATAAAAACATTGTAAATGTAAGAAACTGTTTGTTCATCTGAAGTTTTTGTCATAATTCAGTCTACTAGTACTAAATCAGAAGACACTGGTATATACATATATAGTTAACATATATAGCTTAGTATTTAGGAACTTCATCCCCCAGTCTCCAGGTCTGTAATGCTCACATTTGCGAACTGTATAATCCTGTGGAATTAACTGCATATAGAAGTGCCACTCTTTCCTTTGTGTCTATAAATGTCTCTATAATAAATTAGCCCATCAGTTATTTATCATACATGTACAGAGTTATTAAATTTTTTCCTATTCTTTACATGGCAAAACATAAATGGATATTTTTCATTGCTTCCCTTTTAGTAACCAGAAGGCAATCACAGTTATGTGACTTAAAACTCTCCTGACAAGTCATGTGCTTCCACTGTAGATTCAACATCCTCATAAAATTCTTCTAGTGCGTTTACAGGAAAAACTTGAAAATATGAACAAGTAGTTACTTCCTTTTTTCCCCCCACCCATAGTACTAATAACACAACCTAATTTTTTTCCTGTAGGAGTCAATATTCACCGTGGCATGAGAATAAGCAGAAGTCAGGGCTCCTTGACTGTACCGCTGGCTTTGCTCCTGGCCCACTGTGTGAGCTCGGTCCTTCCTTTATCCTATTTCCTAAAAAAAAGTTCATTTTTTTTCCCCCCACAAAGAAAAGGCTTTGTGAATCTTAATAGTTTTTGGTTGGAGGGTTGTTTGTTTTGTTTTCTTTGGGGGGGGGTGGTGTTTGTTTTTAATGCTTTGGCAAAAGTCTCCTTTCCCTGTATCATCATGCAGGCCTGCAACTGCATACACAGAGCCATGCCCTCACACTCAGGAGTAAGAAAGTATATAAACATCAAAGAGAACAATTAAACAACAGCATCAGTATCTGAGAGCAGATCTCTCATGTTGACAACACTTCCCAAATGACAAAGATAATTTGCTAGAATTCTACAGCTGAATGCGATGGCTTAAGACCAAGAATACGAATGTAAAGATCCCTTCTGCCCTTTTTGAAAGTTTAATCACTTCCATGGCTGTTCTGGAGCAACATGCATAAGGCAAAACACAGCCAGAAGAAAACAGCAGGGCAATTGGCTGGCAGGTGATAGGTAACACAAGATAGATGCTTGGTGGTTCCCATTCCAGGAAGAGGAGCAACACATCTTTGAGTCCTCATGAGCCNTTCAACATCCTCATAAAATTCTTCTAGTGCGTTTACAGGAAAAACTTGAAAATATGAACAAGTAGTTACTTCCTTTTTTCCCCCACCCATAGTACTAATAACACAACCTAATTTTTTTCCTGTAGGAGTCAATATTCACCGTGGCATGAGAATAAGCAGAAGTCAGGGCTCCTTGACTGTACCGCTGGCTTTGTTTCTGGCCCACTGTGTGAGCTCGGTCCTTCCTTTATCCTATTTCCTAAAAAAAAGTTCATTTTTTTTCCCCCCACAAAGAAAAGGCTTTGTGAATCTTAATAGTTTTTGGTTGGAGGGTTGTTTGTTTTGTTTTCTTTGGGGGGGGGTGGTGTTTGTTTTTAATGCTTTGGCAAAAGTCTCCTTTCCCTGTATCATCATGCAGGCCTGCAACTGCATACACAGAGCCATGCCCTCACACTCAGGAGTAAGAAAGTATATAAACATCAAAGAGAACAATTAAACAACAGCATCAGTATCTGAGAGCAGATCTCTCATGTTGACAACACTTCCCAAATGACAAAGATAATTTGCTAGAATTCTACAGCTGAATGCGATGGCTTAAGACCAAGAATACGAATGTAAAGATCCCTTCTGCCCTTTTTGAAAGTTTAATCACTTCCATGGCTGTTCTGGAGCAACATGCATAAGGCAAAACACAGCCAGAAGAAAACAGCAGGGCAATTGGCTAGCAGGTGATAGATAACACAAGATAGATGCTTGGTGGTTCCCATTCCAGGAAGAGGAGCAACACATCTTTGAGTCCTCATGAGCCATTTGCCAGGAACAAGACCTGTACATCACCCAGATAGTCCAAGAAGTTTCATTAGATGCTGAAGAAATCCCTGCGTACCCAATGTGACCCAAATGTGCAGAATAATGTTTTTTAAAAACATAATTAAACAATTTGATTACACAGTTTTAGCAAAGGATCTTGTTACAACTAAGCTATTATAAGCCTTAGGATGCCAGTTTGCTTTCAAGCATTTCTACAGTAAAGTTCTATATAATTGTATACATTTGGATTTCTGTTAGGCCTACATCCACAGAATACATATTTTTTTAATCTGATATTTTTATTAATAATATGATTATAAGAGAATTCACTCAGGTCTGAGATTTGCTTCCCTCCTACCCAATTTTCTAGAGGAAGAGAGAACTTGAGAGTTACTCCACACGTTTATGTACCCAAGCAATGATGTCTGATACAGTCTCCAGTAGGAGGCTGTCAGGAGAGTCACAGCTTCCACTACTGAGCAAAGATAGGCAAGTTTCAGCTACAATAAGTTAGCATTAAGCAGCAGTGTACGTGGGCTTCATTAATAAGAATGAAAACAGGGGCAGAATCCAGAAGCTTAAGTGCCACAATTTGCAGTTAAGTAGTGTTAAAAAAAGAAAAATATTTATATGACTGTCATTTTGGAATTCCTACAAATGCAGGCTACAGCAGCTAAAGTTGGTTTCACGAGGATGTTATCACCAGAAAGACACAGGAACTTCAGCTAACAGTTCGGGGAGTAGGCCTTTGTCTTTAGGAAACACACACATTTTCCAAAATAGCATTTTAGTGCAGTGTCACAAACTGTTATACATGTAACTACTGTACAGTATCCAAAGTATACATGTACCCTTTTGAAACACTATCAACTCACTTTCGTTATATACACATCTGTTTCTAGATGCAACTACACATCTTTTCTGTGAGAACTGCCAGGAATTGCATCTTCTGTGCGAGGACACACCCTTCCTCAAAACTGTTCCCCTTTCTCCTAGCAAGCAAAATGCTGTGGAAAGAACAGTCTCTTCTGCATTTAGCTAAGCTGTATGCTTGGCAACTCTGAGGAAACAGCTCTGAACTGACAACTTTGGTGAAGATTTAGAAAAGAGCCACATTATCAAACACAGCAATTACTGGAACAGTGAATAGAGCCTGAACAACCATGCAGCAGTTTAGTATTTGATTCAGCAGCAAGAGTAGGTAGCCTCATTACTCCCCAAAGTGTTATTTCAGGCAGTTAGCAAGCTGCAGCCAAAGCCTAGTTTTAAAACAGTAGCCTCATTTGCACAAGTTAAAGTACTTGCCAGGAAAAAAAAATAAAACCAAACCAAACAAAAAAACCCCCACCACAACAAACAAAAAAAACCAAAACAAACCCAAAACAAAACACCCAAAACACAACCCCCAAAAAGCTTCCCAGGCCTCCAAAGCTAGCGACTAACTTTTGGGACCAGTTTATTATTAAATAGTCCAAACTTTAGAGACAACACATGAAAGAATCAAGTGTACCACTTACCTTTTTTTTTGTGATACTATCTCTAAGGCACAGGCTAACTGCATCAGTAGAGTCACTTCTAGCTTTTGTGTTTGGAAGTGATGACTTTATACATACTGGATGACATTGACAATCCACCATTTTAACACTTTTTTCTCTCTCTCTGACTCATGGTGCAATAGAACTGAATCCAGTGCCAGGTACCCACAGCTTAAGCAGTACAGCAAATTGATAGTATGGCTGCAAAACAATCTAGTAATTTACTGCCAATAGCATAAGAACAAACCCAAGGAATCTGGACCTAGTCTAGTTCTCGGAAATGCAGCTTTGATCTTTGGGACACTCTGAAGCACATGAAAAGCCAGAAGAGCTAGATGGCACACAAATAGATATTACTCCAAGTAAACAGACAGTGCAATCTTTCAGGAAAGCCCAGGAAAGTAACCATTTCAACAAATAAACATGAAGTATGAAAAAGCAAGATTTCAGGAATGAAAAAATGCAGTTAAAGTAGAAATAACTGTTTCTTCATAATGGCTTTCTTCCTTGTGCCAGGCATTCCTAAGCTATCTTCCCATTAAATCCTATGGACCTGTTCTCTGCTGAGTAGCAGGCTGGCTGCTTCAGGACTGAAGCCCTTTGTTTTTCCATACAAACAATAGCAGGCTGTGCAGGAGCAGCACTGCCTGCAGTCCTGCCAGCATGCCTCAGCCCTTACTGAGGGGAGGGATGATTCAGAATATTTTACAAGTGCCCTGCTTCAAACTCCCTTTCTGCAAGTAGCCTAACAACATAATAATTCCCCACTTTCCAATAAATGATTTTTTAAAGTAATTACTCCAGTGAGAAATTATAAAACTTTTTATAGTTCTACTATTTTGAGATACGACTGAATGTGACGGCAGGATGTACAGAGCCATCATTAATTCAGAAAATAAACAGGTCCAGGATTCAAAGCCTGATGAGAAACTTGCACCAATTTCAAGGCAGCTTCAGGTAGTACAGCTATAGCTGTCCTTGGAAGCTGTCTCATTCTTTGCAAGAGATACTGTATGATTATTTCTTTCAAGCAAGAATTAGACCGTTAATTGTTTACTTGCAAAATGCAGTTCAGTTCAATACAGCCAAAGAGATACAGAACAGGGCAATTAGTGCTTTCAGTGCATTACCAGGGGGAAAAGGTAAATGCTCTAAGCCTGAAGAGGTCAAATTCACTACTTTTTTCCAATTTGCTTTTCTTCAGAAGAATTACAACAGGGACAAAGTTGGCCCAGCCTTTTTAATCGTTTTGTAGAGATCCTACCATGCATCATCTTGCCAAACAGACTTCTTTAACATTCCACCCACACAGCACCTCTTCTTATGACAGACTTGGCTCTGCACTACCCATGAGTTACAACTACATGTGCTTAGTTATGCAAAACATTTGCAGCTCTGAAAAGAGAAAATCATTCAGTTGCAACTATCCCATGCAATATTTTAAATACTTCAAGGTCAGTAAGCTTTGTTTTTTCCTCATACAATTTTTAATTTCTCACAGTTTCCACTTCTCTTCAGAGAGAGCTTTATTAAAATACCTTTGGAAGTAGTTTTAAGTATTATGGGAAAGAAGTATATATGACGTCTAGCCTTTCAGTGCTCATGAAATTAAAGGAATTAAGTCCTTTAATAGGTGGGCTTCAACTGATACCATAGGACACCTTTCCAGTTTTGACAGCAGACTACAAAACTCAGTGTTCATCTTTTCTCAGATTTAACTACTGCAGGCAACAGTCTAGCAAGGTTTATCTCACTCTCTTAGAAGGAAACTACTTGACTTAACAGAGCAAGAGCACACTCTAGAATCACTGTGTTTCATTCCGCCAAAGCTTGTGATGCAATCTATAGTGTAACCTCTTCCCACACTCCAGCTGGCATTAGTAATCTGCCTACATCTGTATTTCTTTAGAGACAACCGCCCTTTAAAAAAGACACCTCAATTTCCCCCATAGCTAAGTGTTCCTACTTTGTTTACTTGGGAGTGGGGGAATGCCTTAGCAATACTTACCCATTTTCTCTCTCAAAGCATAAAACATAATCCAGCATTGCATTGCCTTAAGTATTTGGAAGGTGGCTTCAGCATTTAGAGTTGCACAGCAGTGTGTTATATAACAGGAAAGCCAGGTCTCATTGGATTTTCCCATTTTAAGATCCAAGAGCACAGTAAGAGAGTGGGAGATTAAACGTATGCAGACAGTGATTTCACATCATCTTTTAACACCTGCAAACAGCAAAGTCCTCTCAAAAGGTTTACAGACAAAATATTTTGTTCTTATTTTGTAATAAAGAATTTTGTGATATATATCACAAATATATGTATATGTTATACTACATAAGAAAACCTTTTGGAGTATATAATTAATGCTGTTAAAGAACATTCAAGCAAAAGGACAATCAAATAAGCTGGGACAAGACAAGGGGAGAAAACAACGTGCAGAGAATGGGAAATACGTGCACTGTTGCTCTGTCACAAGTAATTAGAGCCTCACTGGCTGGCTGTTTTTCCAGACTAATATTCAATAATCCCTACACAGCCTGAAATATTAGAATCAGATGGGAAAGCTCTCATTATAATCACTATTGTCAGGATGTCCTGCAAAAACAAAGAGGGAAACAGAGATTGTTCCTGTAAATGCTACTAGGTATGATATTTTTCACCAGTTATTCTCTAAGTCAAAGTTTGTCATGCGAAAAGCCAGTCTTTGCAACACAGCTCTCAGAAGGACTGTTAATCAATACCTGGTTTTACAATAAGCAGTCTCAGAAGACACTTGCTTTAAAATTAAAAAACAAGCCTTCCTCAAGTGAAGTACACACCTCTGTATTTATATTGTTATGTCTTTCTCTTGACTCTCGTGACTCTCACTCACACCCAGCTTCATATCTCTGTGTACTTTCATGCTATATCAGTCCACCAAAGTAAGCAGGCCAAATTGGATATTCTGTGGAAGAGAATTAGCTGAGAATGGGGAAGGGCAAAGGCTTTCAAAAATGAGTAAATGGGCCCTCACACTGACACACATGCCATTTATTACTATTCAGTAACTCTAACAACCCACTTCAACTATTCTACAGCATCATTATAAGAAATACCTTGTCTGTCTTTAAGGACTAACACACATATTACCAACTTCACAAATACAAAAGTAAACCTTCTCATCAGGTTGCTCCCAAGTTTGTTTCTTTTTAAAGCTATGTTAGCTTACATGGCTTCAAGTGCAAGTGTCTGCTTATGCAACTCACTGGTTGCAAAGTGTCAGACCACATTTTAAAAAACACAAGGGCAAGCAAGAGTGAATGGTAACAAACAAATGAGTTGGTTTGTCTCTCACTAACAGACTTCCTTCTTAAAGCTTTTCACAACTTACCAACTCAAGTTTGCAAGGCCATATTGTCATTTCCCCTATTTAACCCCCCCACACACACACACACAAAAGAGGCCAAAGACATCTTGAAGTACCTCTGTCTGAGAAGTCCACTAAAAACTGGCCTGCAGGCTTCAACATTTCATCAGAACCTTCTTGCCTAGATTTATAGCGAAAAGCTACAGCCTCCCATGTGGGATTAGAGCTTGTTACTAGCAATTATCTAGATCTTTCCAAAAAGAAATCATAGGACAAGTTTAAGAAAACTCCATAATCAGAGCCTAGAGAATTAAGAGAAAGACCAAACAACAGCATTTTCTCAAAATTTAAGCTAAATCTTCACCGAGTGTTAAAGGGAACTGCTAATAGCAACAAGACACACCAAACTGCTCTTCATAGCCAGGCAATAGTTAGCTCTGTTAGCCAGGCAATAGTTAGCTCTGTTAGCCAGGCTAAGATGAGCATAAATCACCTCCAAAAACCTTGGGATCAAGGAGCCTATTCAGAACTCCAACACATTGCAATCATGGAGATGCTGTCTTCATTTCTCAGGAGAGGAAGATGAAACCATCGTACTGTCACCTTAAAAATTTCAGCCTTGGAATGTTGCTCATCATGCAGACCCTGCACACAAGGGAAATCTGCAACAATGGTGATTAAAGTCTAACGGAAAAACATCTACAAGCATCACCATGGTGTAAGCATCAGTCTTCATTACTGCTTTCCTATGCTCTGCATCAGTTACTGACTAGAAAGCTTTATGTTAAACATCCTGCAGTGAAAAGCCAAGCTACTCTGTGTACAATCTTCAGTGACACCAAGCATCCAGGATGTGGTTTACAGCTGCAATCCAGGTAACTCACAGGGACACTGCGGCTCACAAAAACTCCCTGAACACAAACTGCTTGACAGTTGTGTTTCTTAAACTTGAGAATAACCTAGTGAAGAAAAATCCTGACACAAAAGTAAATAAATACATTATGGAATACAGCAGAAAAGACAGACTGGAAGTGTAAGTACTTGCCAAAATGCTGATAACCCAGGCACAACGACAAGCACAAGCTGCTTGGTCTGTAGCCTGGTTTAATTGCCAATACCTCACCAAGCAGCTGGTTGTTGCTGTCCTTTTCTTGTTTACAGATGGCAACTGCCATCTGCTTTTTCTTTACCTCTTTAGTCGCAGTCTGAACTGCAAAATAACACAGCAGTTTGATGTAGCTAGATGGCTGGAGAAGGTTGGTTTTGTTTTTGTTTTCTAAACACAAACTACTTTATCTTCCTTTGCTGCAGGGAATAAGAGAGTGAGGTAAACATGTTTTAGTATTTCTAGTCAAAGGGAACGCACACAAAATACAAAAGTAGCATTGTCTAGAGTGTGTGGACTGCATGTCCAAGATGGGGTGCACATTCCTCAATGAAATAACTATTACAACTAAAGAAGGAATGACTGGCAAGAAGGTGAAGCAGTTTGTTTTCCACCATACTGCCACTGCTGCACTCAGAAGTATAAACAAGTGCTAATTCCACTGCCACCACGTTTCTGTTTTCAAAAGCAGCTCAGACGCATTGAGACTGCCTCAGCGA
>VZTO01027885.1:0-18731 GCA_013400615.1 Syrrhaptes paradoxus
TATATATACACATTATATATAAATATATACATAAGGTCTCCGGGTTTAAGGTTGAAACCTGCTGAACCCAATAAAGCCCACTGGAGGAAGATTTGCAGGAGGCTTTTGTTATGAAAAAAAACAAGGCTGAATTAGCACGGGGGTTTAATGAACCTTCCAGCACTGGAAAAGGGGAAGCATCAAGCTCCAAGGGTCGCTGGTGTGTCCCCAGGCTGCAGGGAGCATCCCTGTCCCATTCCAGGGAGCAGGACACGATGCCCGTCCCTGTCCATCTCGGAGAAGGGTCAGTTTTGGTGGCTGGACACCAAGGAGGTAACGGCTGGTTTCTTTGGTTTAATGCTTATTTCAGTTGGATTTTTTTCTTTTCCCCCTCTAATGCTTGGCCTTAAATCTAAATCCTGAGAATCAGGAAGAAAAAAAAAGAGTCTAATCCCCCTAAACCCGGACACCCTATATATGCAGGTACAGCTGTCAAAGAGGGAAGCGATACATGCAAAAAGAGGGAGAAGGGGGAATAAAAAATAGCTTTTCCAAAACAGTAATTTTTCCCTTTTCTTTTTCTTTCCTTTTTTCTACCAAAAAAGAAAAAAAAAAAAGCAAAACCAGTCATGTGTGGTTGGTTCAAGAAAGCAACAGAGAGTAAAACTTCCAGGAGCTGGGAGTGGTTGCTGGTCTGGGGGTCCCGCAGGCTGGGGGTCCTGCCCGTACCGGGGAGGGCAGGATTTGGCCGATGTGCTGAGCCCTCCCTGCGCACCCGCAGCGCCGGGGTGGGAGGATGCAGGATGCTGGCAGGAGGCTGCAGGGCTGCTGCTGCCGGGGAGAGCCTGGGAGGGAGGAAAGCTGGGGAGGGGGCTGCAGGAGGGGGTTGCTCTTGCCAAGGAGGGTGCGTGGTGTGTTGCTGCGGGGAAGGTTTTGCAGACACCCTGCCCGCTCCCTCCTGCCCGATTCCCCCTCCACAGGGGAAGAAGACCCTGGAGAGCAATGCAGAGCCAAGGTCAAAGCCCCCCAGGAGGGACAGGAGCGTGTCCCCTCGCCCAGGCCCTGGGAGGTGGCTCTGGCCACGAGGTGTCGTTGCCGGTCCTGCCGGCCAGACCTGGCCACACACCCTCCCCTGTCCCCCGGCCACCCTGCCACCAGGCTGGCATCGCCCTGCACCCCAAGGCTGCACCGCCTGCACCCTCGGCACGCCAGCCCAGGGCACCCCTGCTCCAGGATGTCCTTTTCCCCAGGGACACCACGGGCTCTCAGGGTAAAGCCACTCGGAGCAATGATGTGACCCGAGTCCTGCAGCGAGGTGGCCTCTGGGCTCCCTCGTCACATCCATCTGAAGATGCTTTTGGCTTGGACCAAATCCCATCTTCTGAAACTCTGCTGGGTGAAAGGGGAGAGACTGAGCCAACTCCAGGGTGAGGGCAGAGAAGGCAGAGCCCCCAGGCAGGGAGCTGGGGTGACCACGGCACCCACCCTGGGGTGATGCTGCAACCTACGATGGCAGCTGCGATGTCCTGCAGAAAGCGGTCCCCAAGGATGCAGGTGCCACGCGTGTCCATGGCCACTGCAGGGGAGGAAAAGGGGAAAGGCGAGAGGGATGGAGGCAGAGGGGGAGCAGGGGGAGAGGGGGGCAAAGAGGGTCCCGCGTGTCAAACGCCGATGGGGGTCGAGTCTTTGTGCAAAGCCAAGTCCTGGGAGAGGTGTGCTGCCAGGCAGGGCTAGAAAACCACGGACTGCAGGAGACGGAAACACATCATCAGGTCCAAGGGGATGGGGGGTTTCAGGAGGTTCCCGTCCAGCCGCAGGTACCGGAGTCGGGGCACATTGTCCAGGTCAGAGGGGGAGAAGTTCTGGATGGACACCAGCGAGGTGGGGCAGATCTGCGTGCCGTTGATTTCTGCAGGGAGCAGAGGAAAAGCGGGATGCAGGTTAGAGGAAAGGGAAGACAGGGATGCTAGAGACCCCCCTCCCTGCCTGCTGAACCCCAAAACAGGGATTAACTGCTACTGACGGGGAGAATCCCCAGCCTCTCCGAGAAAACGGCACAGCCCCAGAGAGGAAAAATCTCGCTTTTGTTCAGAAATTAAGTAGGTCACATTCAGCCAAAGCGTGGCGAAGGATGCAATGTCATTTGAGAGAGAAAAGGGATTATTTCAAACGTGAAACCTGCCGAGCCAGCCCTAAGCCTTCGAAAAAACATCAAGGAAACCTCCTCCAGCACCGTCACGCTGAAGGTAACGTCAATAACCGGCTCGTCGCTCGCTTCTGGATTCCCACGTGTTTCTCCCCACCCCAGGGCTTGCGTTATGGAAAATTAACCTGGGGATTCTTATGTTGTTACCCAACTCCAGGGACTGAAACCTTATAAAAGCTGGGTAAAATGGGCAAAAAAAGAGCTGGGCATGATGTGCACACCCATGCGGGCACCTCGCCATGGGAAGCCCTCGCAGGACCTGGGTGAAGCCAGCAGCAGTCACCACCTTTGCCCCAAGGTCCACCTTGGCTCCAGTTTTTTTTTGTCATTTAAATAAAACGCCGATTAACTGGCATTTGAACCAATGTTTATCACTGCGTCATTATTCCCTGGGGACCGATTCCAGTGACTCCCCAAGAGAAGGGATGTGACTTTCCGAGGGTTTTGTCCCTCTCCCTGGCATCACATCCCATAACGCTATTAGTGCTTGCCTGCAAAGAGCAGTTTTCTTGCTCATCCCTTCCTCCCTCATATCCAGCACCCTGTTTAGGGCTGAAGCTGCTCTGGGACTTTACAACCCCCCTGGACCACCCCGACACATGAAGCCACCATCCCTGCACAATGAACAGGAGAGCTTGTGTCACACCACTTCTGGGGACCAGCATCCTACCCGGCGGATGCTTCACAGCCAAGAAATGCCCTGGGTGGGTCCTGCAGCCCCCATACACCCCCCCCCGGCCAGAATTAGAAGAGCCCAGCATGCTTTCTCCAGCGCACAGGGAAGGGTTCTCGCAGGAGTGCCACATTCCCTGCCGACAGCAAGGGCAGCAGCCTGCTGGACCTCTAATAGCAGAAACATCTGGGGTGACCAGGAATGGGGCTCTGGCTTCTTCTCGAATGCGCTAGCTGTGTTTACACATTTCCCAGGCCAGCACCTCTCCCATGAAATCGCAGAGCTTTGCCTTGGAACGGTGTGAAACAGCCCCGGCTGCTTTGCCAAGGCAACCTCCATCGCAGCCTTGTTCTCCCTGTTCCTTCCTCTGCGAGGCTCAGCTCGAGAGCGGAGCTGGGTTATTTCTAACCATCTTGACGGCGTATTTGGCATCTGTTCTTAAAATATGTGCACAGACTCTCCTTTTTAAAATATCCCTATTTCTGAGCCCTGCTGGGGAAGTAACTGTTTAGATGGCAGGTGGTCCCAAAGAAGAGCTGCCCATGTCAACGGACAAGAAGAGCCCTGCAGCTCTGGGGGGATTGAGCTCTGCTCCTCAGCTACCACCCCAGCCCTCAAGTCATCCTCCCCCACGTGCAAATCCATCCCCCTTAGGGACTTGTTGAGCTACAAAGAGCCCCCAGCTCATCTCACTACTGCAGCCCCCTTTGAAGGGTTCACATCCCACTGGGTGAAAAATGACCTTTTCCAATGAAACACTTCATAGAATCAGAGAATGGTTGGGGTGGGAAGGGACCTTAAAGATCACCTAGTTCCACTCCCCTGCCATGGGCAGGGACACCTCCCACTAGCCCAGGTTGCCCAAAGCCTCATCCAGCCTGGCCTTGAACCCCTCCAGGGATGGGGCATCCACAGCTTCTCTGGGCACTTGCCATCCTCAAGCCCATCTGCTCCCCCAAAGACCTCGCCACAGCCTCCCAACCGGCCAGTGCAACTCACTCTCGATGGAATTGTTGTTCAGGTAGAGGTGCTCCAGCTTGGGGCTGATGAAAGGGACGTTGGTGAGCTTGTTGTGGGCCAGGTGCAAGACCAGCAAGTTGGTGAGGTTGAAGGAGTTCTTGGGGAGCCCCTTGTCAGAGATCTGGTTGTAGTTGAGCCGGATGAATGCCAGGTTGGGGAATTCCTTGAAGTAATCACTGGGGATGTCCTCAATGTTGTTCCTGTCCAGGAAGAGCTGGTGGATAGCATTGGGCACCCCAGGAGGCATTTTCCTCAGGATGTTGTGGGCAAGGTTGAGTTGCATGAGGTTCTTGAGTCCCTTGAAGGTGTTTTTGTTGAAGACCCCATCGCTCAGCTTGTTGTGGTGCAGATCCAAGAGCACCAGGTTCTCCAGCTTGTTGAAGACCCCAGGAGGGATCTTGGAGATCTGGTTCCTGCTCAGACGCAGTTGCTCCAGGTTGGGCGGCAGGAAGGCGGGCACCTCCTTGAGCTGGTTCTTCTCCATGTAGAGGAAGATGAGGTTTTCCAGCTTCTCCAGGACCCGCCTGTCCACCTTCCGGATGCGATTGTTGTCTAGGTTGACCCATTTCAGCTCTGTGGCGTTCCTGAAGGACTCCTCCGGGAGGTCGTCGATGAAGTTGTTCTGGAGGTAGAGGTAGTGGATGCGGGACGGGATGATGGGGACCTTCCGCAGGTTGCGGCTGTCACAGTAGAGGGCAGAGGGGAAGTCCGGGGGGCAATAGCATTCTCGGGGGCAGTCGGGGAAGATGGAGGGAGGACCTGGTGGCAGGGGTGGAGGCAGATCCGTGGGCTCGACGGGATCAACAAACACCGGTGGTGGGCGGGTAGGTTTCCGGGGAGGCTTCCTCCGCTGCCCGCTCACCTCCGAGATCAGCACAAGAACAAGTGGGAGAAGCAATCTGAAGGCCACCTTCATGGTCCAGATGTTTCCCTGGGGCAGGCAATAAGAAGAGGTGGGTTAGGAAGCACCCATTTAGGTACCACATCATCTCCCCAAAACTGCCAGGTAGGAATTTACCCCACGTCCCTGCCAGTAACCTCCTGCTTTCTCTCCTTCCCCTTGGAAGTTCTCTTTAAATCCAACCCCCTCTCCAGACCCAACACCTTGGTGCTCAATCCCTGAAGGATGGATTGCACCTTCAGGGACCTTGATGGATAAGGCTTAATACTGCACTTGAGCCAAAAAATGAGTGATTCAGTAGCAAATTGGCTGAGCAACAGTACTGGGAGGCCAGCGGCAGTTAGCAGGGCAGCAAAGATGGATGGCCCATGCTTCAGGGACAAGGCTTTAACACAGGACAGCCCGTTTTCAAGGCTGTGTGATAAAAAGAGCATTTGCAAGATTACAAATGGGCAATACCAAAGGTGTTTGGCAACACGGGTCCCTGTGCTGCCCAAATTACTGACCCACCACCTCCAGTCCCACTGCAGGGTGCTGGGCTGGTTATCTGGGGAGAGTCCCAGCAGAAGTGGGTGACCTGGAGGGATCAGGCGAGGTCTCTGCTTGCCCCCAGCCAGTTTCTCCTGGACACAAGCCCAACACATTACACATGCCACCTCTCCCTCTTCTCTGGGTCCTTGTCAAGCCCACGAAGGCTGCCTGTCCCACCCCTGCCCTCCCCGCTGCTGCCCGGAACAGCACCAATCCTCCCTGCAAGACCATTGCTGGTAGCTCTCCAGCTGATGCCTGGGAGGATGGAGGGATCCAGCTCCTTGCAGACAAGCTCCCCAGAAAGCCCCGTGCAGAAGATGCTTGGGATGCTCCAACACTCCCCGGGGCCAGCTGGAGCAGCCCAGGCTGTGGGCTTCCTGGGCAGACACCTCGGGGTGCTCGCCAGCCTCTTCCCGGCAGCTTTCGTTACCCCGGCAGGAACCGAGCCCAGCCGGATGCTCCGAGAGGCAGATGGAGGAGCTCGGCAGAGGCAGGGTGGGAAAGGGAATCGAGTGAGATGAGATAGGGAAGAAGATGGGGAGGAAGATAAGGAGACTCAAAGGAAGATGGATCTGAGGAAACAGAGCATCTGTTGTGGGAGGCAGTGCTCCTGGGATGAGAGAGCGGGGCAGAAGCCTTTGGTGATGCCGGAGCTGGTGATGCTGGAGCAAAATCAGGCTCCCCCAGCTCACTGCTCTCGTCCATGCAATACAATGGGGTTGAGCTCGCAGCTTGCCAGTGCCCAGAGCTGTTGTCATGCCTGGGGGGGGGTCACTGGCAAGGAGCTGCCACCCGGCAGGGCTGCTCGGGCACATCACATTGCAGGGAAATGTCCCCAGCCCTCATCCCACCAGCAAGCAGCACAGACCAGCACTGCCGGGGTACCTCCCCGCCACACCAACCCCCTTTTGCTTACAGCTTCCCCCTGGGGTCTACATCCCACCCAGGGATGCCCTGAGGTCCCCTCCACGGGCTGCTGCCCCCCAGGGCTGCGCCTCCCTTTGAAGCCATCCCCCGCATTCCTGGGGCTCCGAGTAATTGACTTTCTCCAAGAAAAGATCCTGTTCTCACCCCCCCTCCAGGCCCAGCCTCTTACTTCCCTTTCGGTCTCCCTCCCTCCCATCTGGCTCTGTTTAACCCTCCTAGCCTCACAGCCCTGCTGGTTTCAATCACAGCTCTGGCATCTCGCTGCAGGGGGAAGGGAGGAAGAGGGGAAAAGCAACGGGGCCCCGAATGCTGCCAGAAATTTCAGCTCAGCAGTGCTGCAGTCAGTCCCCTTTGGGGATGTACGTGCGTGCTTCTGTGCTGTAGGAGTTCAGAGGCAGGGGAAGGCTGCAGAGAACGGGCAAACTCATGGCAGGGAGCTGCTGTACGTGCGTTCCCCTCCCTGGCCCCGCTGCACCCCAGCCTTTCCCAGCCAGGTCCCTCCCCGCACGTGGCAATCCCCCCCACCTTTTCCTAGACCTTTCCACGGGATTTTTGCCTCCGCTCCAAAACTCAGACCTGGATTTTAACACCCACAAAGTCCCCAGGGGAGCAGCAGGGGCTGAGGTCTGTGTTTGGCCCGTTGCAGAGGGGAGGAGGCAGCTGGGACGTGATATTCCAGCCAGGACACGCCACGATCCGGGCTTTCGGCTCCCTCTGTTCACAGGGTGATGCTCAGCTCGGGCCACCCAGCAGCCACCCCAGGCAATGTCACAGGGAGGGTGGGGGACAGAGCAGAGCTGTCACCCTGTTGGCCTCAGGAGCTGGCTGAGCTCCCAACCCTTCCAGGAACGACCCGGCCCCGCACAGCCTGCGCCAACCCCTCTGCATGAGGCTGTAACGCTGCAGATGTTTAGCGACTCGGCGTATAGCAGAAATAGTCAGCGAGCCAGAAATTCAGGCTGGAGAGCGGCAGCATCGTGTGGCATTTGGCGGTGCAGAAGGAAAAGTGTCAGGAGGCAGATGCAGCCCCTTTTTATCCGATGTACCACCCGCAAACCGCTGCCGCAGCCCCTCTGCCCATCTCAGCCAGGCAGAGCCGGCGCTGCCGTGGCCCTTTGCTGCTCCCCAGCCAGCTCGGGGAAAGCAGGACCCACTTCCAAGCAATCTGCAGGAAGCCAGCTCACAGCCAGCGGTCCCCACAACAGCCTTGCATCCAGAAAAAAAATGAGGATGCGACAAGCCTGAGGCCACCATAAGTTTTACAACTGCCTCCAACAGGCTGGAAGGTTCAAAGCCAGCTCTCCCTGGACCCAACACAGTCAGCAGTCTGTTCTCTATCCAGTTTCATGCAGTTGAATTTACTGGCGTGAATGCAAAAAGCTAGATTTCAAAATCCCACACCCTGGTTCTGTACAATCACCGTCTGCTGAACCCAGGGCTGGAGCCACAGCACCACGCCTGCTCTGCAAATGCCTCCCCTCGACCTTGCTCAGACGGACAGGACAGCTCGGATCCCAGGTACCCACAGGGAATCCATGCAGCCGGAATAAAGTTAAATCATGAAGCAATGAATGCATTCAAGAAAGCAGCTGCCTGGTGCTGAGAAAAGGCTCGATTCAGGGATAAAAACAGCTCTGACACCTCCTGAGCGGCTTGGCCTGGGTGCAAGACCAACGCACCCAACAGATGCCAGCCCAGGGTTTTTCCCAGACAGAGGCAGCTGCTCTCTCAGTCATCCCATTACAACTGACAAAAACGCAGCACAACAGCTGGAAATTCCAGCCCCAAATGCCACCGGTGTTTGCTTTCCAAACAGTTTATCCTCGCTGCACCTCGCTAACCCGCAGCCCCCAAGCAGCGCTCGCCACCAGCCCCGCGATGGGTGCCCAGGGCAGGGAAAATCCACAGCTCTGGAGCAAGAGTGAGTTAGGTAAAGCTCCCAGGGGGGAATTTGTCATGGACAGAAGTCCCAAAGCTCTCCCTTGGGTGCCTCCTGCCCTCCCTGTCAGCCATGCAGAGAGTGGCAGCTGGCTCCAGACACCCATCACCGAGGTATCTGGGACCTTGCTCCTTGGGAGAGACTGGGAGGGATGAATTTTGGGAAAAGAGGGAAAAGTCTAGGGATCCAGGGATGCTTTCCAGCCTGGTGCCCATAACCCCACTAGCTCCCTTCCCAGCTTTTCCCATGGGACTCCCAATTCCTGTGATCCCTGCAGCCCCCAGGCTGGAAAATGCCCCCACCCACCCTGGGAAGCTGCATGTTGGAGGAGAGCGAGGAAAGCAAGCTAAAAATAACCGAAAGGAGCCAGCAAAGCTCCCTCGGCGCTTCCCTTGTGTCTAACCACCGCAGCAGCCCGTTGGTGCCTCTGCAAGAGTCTGATCAGCTGTAACCGACACAGGGAACCCTTTATCCAGCGGTGCTGGAGAGCTGGGAATGGTGGAAAAGGGCTAAATACAGCCCAAGCCTGGCCTCCGAGGGGAGGGCACACACACTGTCACCCAGATGTCCCCAGTGTCCCCTGGGGAGCCGAACCCTGATGCAACATCTCGCTCTTCTCACCCTTTCCCAGCATGTTCGCAGTGAGCAGCAGAACCGCCGGCAGCGTGCTGGGCTGGAGCCGAGTTTTTTCTTGCGGGGACAACACTGTGTCCACGCAGGGGACGGGGGTCTCAGGAGACCTCCCCAGATAGCAGTTCAGACACGCTCCTGGAATCTCAAGCAACGCTTTTGGGCTCAACCTGGGGACTGCAAGGCACGAGGATGGCAACACATGTCTCCAGCATCCCTCCGCGTGCCAGGAGCATTCCCTCACTGTCCCACCGTCACCAGCCCCATTGCAAAAGGCTCGTTGCACTCTCTGCTCCCTCCAGCAGCCTCCTCCTGCCGCAGGGTCTGTGGGAAGGCAGCTCTGGCAGAAAACACCTTTCTGCTGCCTTCTCCCTCTCGGCAGTTCCTCCTCCTCCTCCTCCCTGCATGTCCCGACCCTTCCCAGCGCTGCTCCCGGCTCAGCCCTCCCGCAGATCTCTGCCACACACAGAGGAACTGGCTGGACACAAACAAAAGGCAAATTGGGCAAGAAAACGTTGGCAAAGCAACTGCAGCCTAGCCCCTGAGCCTACCCCCCATGCACACCCTGCTCCCCCCGAAACAGATCCCCCACCTCGGTGCCCCCGGCTCTGCTTTCTCAAAGGATGGAAAACTGCTCTGAAACCTTATCAGCTGCTGCTGCCCCAACCCTCCCCTCCAGCCACTTCCCCAGGGCAGAGGGAACCTCCCACAGCTGCATTTTTTATCTCTTCCCAGGTGAAAACACTCAGCCCTCCCCCCCCTCCCTCCCCGGGGGTGCAGGGACACCCAGCACCCCGCATTTTCTGCCCGACACTGCCCATCCCGGGCTGGCCGAGGAAAACGGGTGTTTCCCAAGGAAGGGGTGCTTCCCGGGAGGCAGCTCGCAGGATGCTGCCAGCCCAGCACCACATAAGGCAGGGCCAGGATCGCAGGCTCCCAGGAAAGTTTCCAAACCCTCACGTGCGACATGCTTCGCATTCAGCTGCCGAGGGAATGAATTTCCACTTTCTGCCCTGGAGATGCTTTTCCCAAAAACATCCAGCTCTCAGGGAGGGGAGGGAGGGTTTGGGATGAGTCTGTTCTGTGCAACAAAACACTTTCCCCAGGACTCCAGCGAACATCGCTGCCCTGTTGCTTCCCCCCCATCATTTTCCGCCGGAGCAGAGACAAAGAGCCGGCTCCGAACGGGACCACTCGCGGCGGGGTGTGGGGAGGGGGCTGCACCTCCGGAGCGGACCTGGCTCAAATCTCAGTGATCGGGGCAAAAAAAAAAAGTGGTGTTATGTGCCCTGGGGATGGTCTGTGCGGTCCAGGCACAGCTCTGGGCTGTGCCTGGGCTTTCCCACCGAGATTCCAGGCAGAAAAGCAGCTTGCTGGACCCCCCCATCCCCCCCCCGAGGTGCCGTTTGCCTGCTCTGTCCCATCTCATCTCAAAGCAAAGCGATGCTGGTCCCCTCCCCAGGGCAGGGAACCTCCCTGCTCCCCTCTCCGGCATGGGGGCAAGGCAGCCTCCTGCAGCCCCCCCACGGTCCCAGCCCCCTCCCCAGCTGGAAACCAGCTCGGTACTGGGAAACCCGGGGACACGATGCTGCCGGTGGCTCCCGGGTGGGGGTCCTGCTTCTAGGGGTGTCGGCTCCCCCCCCCCCCAGCCTCTCCCCCTCCTCACGTGCTTCCCCTGCTGCTTACTAAGGCAGGGGACTGCCCTGGGCATGGCTTGGGCTGTGCAGCCCCCCCCCGGCACCCCCCCAGTGTGTGGGGTTGTGGGAGCACAGGTCGGTGCCGGGGGGGCACAAGGGGGTGCAGACAGCTGCAATGCCATCACACACGGGATCTTTTTCTGACTTTGCAGCCCCAAGTTTCCCCCCCTCCACCCCAGCCTGTCCCATGCAGGGAAAAACTCTCACAACAAGAGAAAAAAAAAAAAAGGAACAAAGACTCCAGCTGCTGAAGAACAGAAAAACCAACAAGAGGAGAGAAAGAAAAAGGAAAAGCAGATGCTGCTCTGCATCCAAGAGAGGCTGGAGAGGGCAGGAGCATCGTGGACCAGCAAGATGTTGGAGGGTCAGGCAAGGATGAAGAGCCAAGGGGGGGAAGCACCTGTACACAGCTTACCTGTGTGCACCTCGCCCTCCTCCTGCCTCTTATTAATCCCCAAGACAAGTTTCTCTCTGGCTGCCTCCCTCCTCCTCCTCCTCTCGGCTCGGCCACGAGCGAGCCTGGGCCGAGCGCGGGGGTTTTGTTGGCGGGAGCCGCTGGCCGAGGGCGGGTGGGAGCGCGGGAGGCGGAGGGCTGGGACGGAGGCGCGACGACAACAATCGCGTCTTTCTTCTGGCAGCCAAGAGCTGCTGCGGGCTGAGCCGCGCACACATGGCCGGCCCGCCGGAGGAAGAATTTAAAACAATTCCTTCTGCTGCGGGGGCTGCTCGGAGCCCGTGTTTCAAAACAAAGCTAATTAATAATTGCAATCAGCCCTTCCCTTGCCACGGCCCCTGTTTTCCAGGAGGAGCGTGTGTTTGGGGTGATGTTTTGCAGTGATAACGGCTGAATTGCAATGGGGGGGCTTCGTGTGTGTCACCCACCAGCCTGTCCCACCTGTGTCCCCCACCTCCACAGAGGGACTTCCAGGTGCCACCCATCCCTGCCGAAGGGAAGCAGCCCCGTGCTGGGGTGTCTGCTCCTGCCTGGCAGATGACACCCCATAAAACACCATGCAGGGTTCACTCGCTCCCAGCTGGTGATGAGCTTTGATTTAAATCCTGATGGCACCTAATAAAGGGAAAGGAGGGGAGCCACGGTGGTGCTGTGCATGGGCACAGGACCACTGGGTTCTGCATGGAGCCTCAGCCAGGTCCTGGGCTGAAAAGTGCTGTGCACCAAGGGGACACAGCCAAAGGACCCCCAGGGTGCCTGCTGGGGTGGGCGCATTCGGGGATGCTCGGGGGGACATTTCTGCTCCCAGGAGCTCGGAGGCAGCCTGAGACTTGTTGCACATTCAGAGCGTTGAGATGCAGCCCTGGCACAAGCGAGGAGTCCTGGGGGACACAACGGCCACAGGATGTCCCTCCTGCAGGCATCCCCACCCCGGGCATCCCTGGGATGGGGGGTTCAGGGGTTTCTCTCCCTCCCTGCGAGACATCCTCTCTCCAGCCGAATCGATCTGCAGCAGGGGCCAGGAAACCTGAACTGGTTTGGCTCATTGACAACCCAGTGCAAACCCTACCAGGGGCTGACAGCCACCCAGGAGGGTCCAATCCTGCCCTCCCACACTCAGCTGATGGTGGCTACCAACAGCTAAAGTCTGAGTCTCCCCCAAAGTTCACACTCTCTGCATTCCCCCATTTTACCCCAGGCTCCTCGCAGCCCTTAGATTTGTTTCCAACCCAGTGCCCTTCCCCTTGCCCCAAAACCGGAGGATTGCTGGTGAGTGGGATGGTCCGAGGGCACAGCCCTCACCCTGCAGCAAGCTCAAACCCAGCAGGTAGCTCGAGTGAAAGCCAGGGAAAGGAATGGAGAGAAACCGCGTCGGTATTTAAACAAAGGGGTGAGATGGAGCCATGTGCTTGCCAGCTGGAGAAGGACCAGAATCAATAGGGAAAGAAAATGTTGTTTGGAGATTCATGCCAATTGCTTTAAAATTCATCAAAAGTCCCTAAATCCATGGGGACACGTTTCATGGGGTTTGTTTGGTTTGGGTTTTTTTTCCTGTTACCTAACAAATACTCTGGGCACTGAAAGGGGGAAACTGAGGCACCGAATTGCCTGGACAAAAGCCACCCTGCAACGCCAGGCATGGAAACATCTCACATCCTAGACTTTACCCACCGTGCTGTCCGACCTGTGGAGCTGCTAACACAGCTCCCGTTGCTGGGAAGCACGAAAACCTTCCGCAAATCTGGTGAGTATACATTTTACTCTCAGCCAACGGGACTTTGTTTGTTGAATTTTCTTCCTGCAGGAATTTCTCTCAGTGTCCAAGTTTCGAATCCACCTTCAAAGACGTCCTTTTTCATTTTTGAGACCCAACAGCCTGCAGCCCTGACTGTGGCTCTGGGCACCGTGCGCTCCATTTATTCTGTGTCTGGAGCAAAATCTGGCCCCGCTTCTGCAGGCGAAGGGGACGATGGAGGGTGGCCATGGAGCAGACCTGGTCTCACAGCTCTTTTTGGGGAAAAACCAGTTTCAGTGCCCCTGCTGTGGGCTAGCAGCATCCCGCTCATTCCCAGCCCCCTGATGCCATGTCCCTTCGGTTTATCCCCTTCCCTGGCCATGGCCTGTTTGTTCTGCAGAGAAACAGAACAGAAAAACCGCTTTGGTCTGGCGGAGGTAGGAGAGGAAATGTCTGAGCGTGAAAGCAAGGGGAGACAGAGCCAGGGCTGCGAGAACGGCCTGTCTCGACCAAGGGCAACACGAGGGACAGCCATCGGACGGGTAAACACGCAGGAATGTGGTCCCCAGCGAGCCCAGGGGCTGTGTCCCACCAGCCCATCGGGCACCCGGCTGTGTCCCCTGGTCACCGTGGCCATCCCAGCAAGGAGCCACTGCGGCCGTGCAGGTACCCCCAGGGGGGAAAATGGGCAAGGGACAGCAGAGGCTGTAAGGGGGAGGATGTGAGCAAAACCAACCCTTTATAACCAGTGGCTCTGTCATCTCCAGATGGGAAACGTTAGCAAGCACCTGCATCCCTCATCCTCCCCATCCATCCCATCACGGTGCTCAGGCGTGCATGGGGCCGTATTGGGTGCAACTAAAATCTGCATCCCCTTCCCCTGGCAGAATGTTCCCCCCTGAACCTCAGCACATTGGCATCCATCAGTGCAGCCCGCCCCCCCAGCCATTTGCAGCTCAGGCCACTGCAGTGTCCCCATTTCCTCCTGGCTGGGGACAACACAGAGGGGACAGGCCCGGGGGACAGCCCCGGGGATATCACAGCACGGTGGTCCTGGCCCCAGGGGCTTCAGGAAGGGGATTCTGCAGAGCAGGAGGCTTCTCAAACACAGCCGAGCCAAGGGCTGTCCTCAAACCAGGCTCGCCTTCCCCTCACCGCAGCCTGGGCTCCTCGGGAACAGCAGCTCGAGATGTTTGTCTGGCCAGAGGGAGATGCTTGTTCTTCGTGTTATCCCAGCATCAGCCACCCTGTCCCAAGCCGAGTCTCTGCTGTGCTCAGTGCTGTACAAACACAGATGACTTACAGCCCAGCAGCTCTTTCTGACGGCCAGATCTCAAAATTCCCTTCAGAGAAATAAAAAACTTAATTTCAGGAAGGGAAGAGAAAAAAAAAAAGGAAACCTGAGCTGTCCCTGCGGCGGCTCGGTCAGAGCGGCTCGATGCACAACGTCAAATCTCGGCGTTTTGGTCTTACCAGTGGCCCACGGTGTCATGGCAAGGGGCGGCTGAGCAGGGACAAGAAGAACCCAGGGATCCCCCAAAAATGATACCTGGTGGTTAGGGACAGACCCATTCCCCTAGGACCGCAGTGGGAAGTTGCTACGCTGCCCCTCGGGGTACCCACAGCTCTCCCAGGTCTCTGCACGCCTGCACCGCAGGGTGTTGGGTGGAAAATTAAACTTGGCTTCACCCAAACCCCACAGCGAGCCAGGGACAGGTCCCTGCCCGCCCCAGCCCTGGGTTGCAGCCCTGTGCACCCCGGGGGGAGCATGCAGCAGCCCCCGCGCAAGAGGCAGAGAGCATCACCGCGAGCCCAGGAGAAACGCTTGGCTGCAAGCAGAGCTCTGGAGGGGGAAGTGAGCGAAGGGGAAAAGTATGCTGCGCTGTAATGCACAAATCCTGCTCTCACGTTGCTGAGATGCTGAGTGACGCGATTCCTCCCCCCTTCCCGGCTGCATGTGGGGCAGGGGCAGAGCCTGCCAGCTGCGTGCCCATGTTTCCATCACCAGCAAACATCTGGAAACACCTGGGAACGCGCTCCGTGAGTGTGGCTACTGAGGGGACACATGGAAAGTGCTTGAAACCCCCCTTGGACAAAGCAGCCCCCAACCCAAGCATGCCAGAGCCATGAGGACACGAGAGCTGAGCTCGGCACTTGGCTGGGGAGGGTGTTTGTGTCACTTCGGTCACCCTGGATCCCAGCACACAGCAAGAGAGGGAGGCGAGAGGAAGAGGAGGAGGTGGCCTTCATCCCTTCCTTGCAGATACTCTCATCCCAAACACCCATCCCTTCCTCCCACCCATGGCCTGGACTCTCCATCCATCCCTGAGCCGCTCGCGCTGCTGGAACCAGGGAGCAAAAACCCCGAGGACCAGGACACACATCTCCCCCAGCGCGGATGGACGGAGATGGAGCCAGGCTGGAAAGAACAAGCTGCACTCGCTCCCGAGCGAGAAACACAGCCGAAAAGGCAGCTGACCCCTGCCCCAGCCAGGTGTTTAAAAGAAAAGAGGAAAAACAAGAAATAATCCCTGTTTTGAGCGCAGCTGCTGCTTTGGTCATTAAACCCATGGGCAGATGTCCCCTGGAGAAGAGCTCCGTGCGTCGGGTGCCTGAGCCCAGCAGCCAGGGGAGGGTTAGGGAATGGAAACCGCCCACGAGCCGCTCGCCCTTGGCGCTGGCTCCCCGTACAGACACAGCGGAGGAATGCGAACCCCACCGCGGCTTCTTGCCCGCAGCCATCAACCCCTTTCCACTCGGGTTTTGCCAGAGACGTGACACCGTGTGACAAGCCCGCCTAAATCGGGACGGTCCCGGTGGCTCCTGCCCCAGAGCCAGGCACGGTCCTGCCCCTCACCACGGGCTGAGGCGAGGATGCAAGGGGNAGCCTAAATCAGGACGATCCCGGTGGCTCCTGCCCCTCATCATGGGCTGAGGCGAGGATGCAAGGGGGTGGAAGGGGATCTGCATCCCCCAACATCCGCTGGGGAAACTGAGGCAGAAGGCAGCTCTGCGCTCACAGGGCCACAGAGCCAGCTGCCTTTACTGTTTAGACAACCCATAGTATTCCCAGAGTCATGCCAAGCTTTTATTTTTGTTCCTTTTCAGCCTTGGCACGGAGGGGCTGATGCACACACACCCCCCAGTCCAAAGCACTGGGCTGAGCACTCACATCCCAGCCCCGAGGCTCCTCTGTATCTCCAGCACATACAGGACCCCCTCCAGCATCCTCATCCTCCCAGTCTGCCCAGGGACAAGGTCAAACTGGGAGCAATGGTCTCCCCAATAGGGAAGGAGCCCTCCTTCCAAGAAGAGCTGAGACCCAGCAAACTCATCACTGGGACAGCCGGGAGGAGCCCTGGTCCCTGCCGGTGAAAGGCAGAGAGGAGGGAGGGGGCTGAAGGTCCCTGCCACAGGGACCACCCAGCAGTGGGGACTGGCATCATGGCACAGGGGGACCCCATCCCTGCTGCCTGTCACAGGGCCTGTCCCCAGCGGTGGCCGTAGGGTGGCTGCCAGCTCCCCTGGCTCTGTGCCACAGCCCCTGAGCCCCCCCCCCAGCATCCCCCCAATCCCTTCCTACCCCACCTCCCTTCTTCTGTGCTATTCTTGTGGCTGCTTTAAGCGCAGGGAGGGATACAGAATTCATCAAACCTCACATTTCTCAGGGATTAAATCATCCAACTCATTTCTCCAAGGGAGAAAAGTCCAAAACCCCCCCTTTTTTATTTTTTTTTCCTCTGCAAGGCTGAGCAGCCGCTCATTAGCTCTTGGCAGTGGGGCCAAGGGCTGCGAGCACACGGGATCACGGCCGCAGCACCAGGGGCTGAGCGTTGCCACGAGGTCCTAGGAGCTGCGCCTGCACTGGGAACCAGGACCCCCTCCTTTTCTTGGGGTGTCCCCCCCAGCACAGCCCCCCCAGCTCGGGGCAGCAGAGCCCAGCAATACCCCTGCTGGCTTCTTGCCGCTGGGATGCCACATGGCCACTGCACCCCCAGGGAAAGCAGCCCCCCAGCAGCTCTGGGCAGGGTACAGAGATGCTCTGAAAAATCCCATCTCCCTGCTCGTGCAATGTGAGGGCTGATATTTTAAATAAGCAAAGACAAAGTGATTCCAAGCCCCCCAGGCTTGTCTCACCATGGGGCTGCTCTCTAGGAAGCATCTACTTTCATCCCCCCCAGGAACATCGTTCCATCTCAGAGGTCACATCCCATCGGCTGATCCCCAAGCTGCCTCCAGTGCTCTGCTGCCTGCTTTGCAGGAGGGGAAACTGAGGCACACAGCCAGGGAGCTAATTTGGGAGTGAGAAGCAAGCCTCTTGCAAGAAATCCTGCAAGGCTGCAGCACAACGAGCTCTCCCAGCGCCGGCTGCTTTGCTCCAGCCCCTGGAAAGCGAGGCTCTCCTCTCCCAGCTCCTCCTTAGCTCCAGCGGTTTGACCCGTCACTGAACCGGTTCCTATCGGTGCCGGGTTTAGCAGAACATCACGCAGGGAACAACACAGCGTGGAGCAGAGTGAAGGAGTTTTCCTGGCCGGTCATTCCCTCACCCCAGCACAAAGCAGCAGCGGAGCCGCTGCCCCCTCCCCAGCACAGCCAGGAGTGGGGGGAGCCCCTGCCAGCCCCCCCAGAGCAGCTGGGGATGGGAGACCAGCAGCTAGAGCAGGGCTGGCATCACCTTTGCTCGCCCCCAATTTATTCCAGCCACAGACCCCTTAACCCCTAGGGAGCAGTGTACCCCTGGGGGTAAATGGTGCCAATCCCAGGACCCACCCTGCACCCACTCTGCCCCTCACATGACACAAGGATGGGGCACCACGGGTGCCCCCCATCCTGCCCCACACATGGATGGGACTGACACCTTCAGCCAGCAGCTCCCGGGTATCCCAAATCATAGGGAAGGGACCGCCGGCACCCTGACCCCCCCAGGGCTGACATGGGGGGGAAGAGCACACACGGGGGGGAAGAGCACACACCATGCCACAGCCCCACACACTCCCTCCGATGCTCTGCTCGCTTCTTGCTCACTTGCAGCGCTCCGCAGATGTCCCCGCGTCGGCACCCCGAGCTCTGGGCTGGCTGCCCACCAGCAGCCAGAATTTATTCCGCTTTTAGCAAAAGAGACGATGGCTTTCCCCTCTCCTCCTCGCTATTCATGCAGGACAAGAGGAACCTGGAACCCCCCGGCACATCTCCCAGCACGGCACGCTCCGGACCATGCAATGGGGCAGGGATGGGGATACAGGGCTGGTGAGGCTCCCTCCAGCCACGCCAGCACTTTCCATGGTGGAAGGGTTCGTGGTGTCAGCGCAGCAGCGGGAAGAGCTGCCAGCGTTGGTTAGAACAAGAACAAGGGGGTGATTCAATGGGACTCCAAATGGAAGGGCAATGGAAACCATGAAAGCAAATATTTCGAGCCGAACGCACAATTAGCCGGTGGGACCCATCACCACAAGATGCCGCTCAGGCCAAGGCTTTAGGAGGGTTTTAAATAAATACATAAAGAAAATATGTGAAGGCTGCCCACACGTAGGGAGAGTGGGGACATTAGGGTGACAGGAGCCAACTTGGACAATCAGGCACCAGGGATACAGAAGAAAAGGAGTCACCAAGGTGCCACGGATGTCTGCCCTGCCTTGCTGGGTGACACACAGCTGTCACTGCTTGCTGTGCCTCTGGGGAGCCCCTGCAGGGTGGGAGAAGGGGGTGCGCAGCCAGTGCCCCCCAAGCCCTCCAGCAGCACCCCAAGCCCACAGCCTCCATCGCCTCCCTCGCGCTGTCTGGGCTCTGCCACCAAGCTGCTGTTTGCAATGGAAACACCTGAGTCCTGTCTCACCCTCCCTTGGGTTTGGCCTTCATCCTCACCTCCTCCTCCTTCTGGTCCAGTATTTTTCCTCTCCAAAAGCAGGAGCCAGCAGGATGCTTTCCTCGCCTGACATCAGCTGCCTCGGGAGCCGGACTGCTCCCCAGGCAGGGGACATCCACCACCACCGCCCCAGGGCTGCTCCATCCAAAGTGCTTTAACTTGAAAGTTTCGAGTAT